>VXBP01007107.1:363997-474704 GCA_013400115.1 Rhinopomastus cyanomelas | reverse complement strand
GAAGGAGAAGGAGAAGGAGAAGGAGAAGGAGAAGAAGGAGAAGGCCTCTGCTGTGTGAGGCTGGTTGACATGACTCTTCAAAAAAGGCATAGCAAGGGCTGGCCATGGTGGGCATTGAGGGGTTCGAGTCCAGAAGAGCATGTAGCAAAAGCAAGCAAAAAGCTTGTTCCAGAGCTGACTATAATGTGAAAAGCTAGCTGAACTGAATGGTTTCTGATACAGCTCCACCTCCTTGTTCCTCTAGTTTTAAAATAAAGTACAAGGAGGATTACAGAGTGGTATTGCTATTATCAGCCCCCATGCTATGATTGCTAACAGGGAGCTAGCTGATGAAGTGTATTTGATGTACTAGATGAAGTGGCAGCACAGGCATATGAAATTGTTGCTCACTCAGGCATGTGAAGATTTTGAGTATAAACCCAGCTCCAACTGTTCTGCTTCCAAAACGAACTCATCATAATGTTTCCCCAATATCCCCTCCTCCCCCTTTATCTAACTCTGTAAATCCTGGACTTAGTGTTATCATATCTTTTAGTAAAGAACCCTGACCCCACTTGAAATGTCTAGGCACTGCTTTCACCTCTTTCCTATTTTCTCAGCTCAGTAGTGATGACAGAATTAGGTGCAATGTTTCTGCTTCATTCCTGTGGCTAAATGTCCTATATGTGGATTTCCTCATGCTATCCCATCCAAGAATAGGATAGACCCATAATTCCCTACACCCTGTCTCTGCATGTCTCTAGGAATAGCTCTAGTTAGTAAATATTGTATTCACCCTGACATCCAAAATGCCACCAGCTTCTTTGATGTGCTACTGTGGGGACAAAAATGGCAGGAACGTAAGAATCATTAGAGTGTAAGCTAAATGTTGTGCTTTCTAGAGCAGGCACTTCATGCAGCTGCTGAAGTAGCTCTGCTGAAAAAGCAGACTAGCATACCAATTTTCACATTTTCTTATCTTTAGATCTTACAGTGTGCATACCAATGCATTTGTAAACCCTTTGTCACTTATGCAACTCTATTATCATACATGCAGAACTACAATTCATTTCAGAAAAACATGGTTAAACTCCTTCTTAAACAATCCAACCTTCTCTAAAGGAAGAACACTAAGGTCATAAAGCTTATCAATTTTAACTCTTGTCCCAAGAGACAGAACAAAAGTTTGCTATTTTACACCATACGACAGGAATAAAGTTACTTTTCCTTGAGGGTTTAATGTATCGGGTTTGAGTCGAATGACTTACTAAGTCATGAGGTTTTCAGAACACTTTTCTATATTCACAGAGGGGAGAAAACAAGGTTAGTCTTAGTAGACTAAGTCCCTCGCTTGGTCTCTTGCCAGATTCCACAATAAAATTTTGGGTAGGAATGGTCTTAAAGCATCACACTTGCCAATTTTTCATCATAAAAATACAGGCGGCATTAATAGCCACGAGCATTTCCGGCATCAGATTTGACTTCTGGAAGGGGATCCCCTTCCACATTCCAAAATTGACGTCTGTCGGGGACAGCCGTTTTTGCAAGTGCCAACTGAGCTCCTGCAGGGAAGGGCCTGCATCCAACATCCCATCTATCAAGCAGAAGGTGACAAAATTAGCAGCAAAATAGAGAATAGATGTCAGAAAATCTTGAAATCAGCATGGCATTTTACTGATAAGGGAGAAAGAAATCACAAAAAACAAAAGAAGAAAGAAAAGCAAAGAGCTCTTGGTTTGTAGGTCAAAAATAGTTTTGTGGTTTTATACCATTTTATTTAAAAACTTAATGAAGTTTCAAAATCAAAGGAAAAAAATTAAAACATTTTAATTATGTTCTGTCTCTGGCCAACAATATAAATTCTCCTTGTTTCTTTCCAAGTCCTCCATGTTTGTAGTTTATATATCTATTTATGGTTAGAGCAGCCTAATGTAACATTAAAAGAATTAATCTTATCACCACTGAGGAAGTACTGGAAGATAAAATCAGGGCTGCTCTTTGATCATTTAATGGCTTTGGAATTCTGCACACAAACAGATCTCTTTCTCCCTTATCAAATGTCAGAGACACAGTTATGCCTGCTTGTGAAAGATAGCTTTTTTCCTGCTCCAACATACATACACAGATCTTCACACGGGACACACGCCCTCAGGTAGATAGGATGGTTCTGTTCATAGGGAGCAGGAGGGAAGTCTTGACGTTGGTTTTCTGTAGGGGAGGGAAGACCTTTTTTATTTTAAAGGGGGCAGAAGGCAAGAAGAAGCAAAGCATTACCACTATGATTTGCAAGTAAATGCATAAACAAACATGGAAATGCTCCAGGTTATGTTTATATTCATAATGAATAAGGTAGTTAGGATGCATTTTAGAGTACAAGGCACATGTTCACTGCATGTGTGCACTCATACTTATGTGAGGCTTCTCTATGTTTCACTATAACCAGCCCCATGGCGCATGCAAGACCAGCATGGTCACTGGCGGGCCGGCTGGGAAAGTAAGGGTACAGCTGCATCCGGGACTGTGGAGTGTGGAAATGGAGGTAGAAGCCAGGAGCCAGGGATGGAAGTCACAGTAGACAGTTAACGCATCAAGAAAACCAGTGATTTTTTTTTTTTTCCTTTATTCAATTACGAGCAGCAATTTTAAACTGACGTTAACAATCCCAGAAGGAATCTGGAAAATTGCCTTGGATTGAATGGTGGAAGGTCAAGCAGGAAAGGGGGCAGAAGTACTCACAGCACATCTCTTCTGCAAAAGTCTCTCTGTTTCAGGCTTATTGTTCACTGCTTCTCATTACCAGGCATGGTAACTAACAGAAAATCTTGTTTCAGCAAATGAAAAAAATGTCTGGGCTGAAATGTAGGCATAAAAGAAAAAAGATGATTTATTGCTTTTTAATAAATTTGTGCTTTTCCTATAGTCCAGCATTTCACTCACCTCTTATCAGGCTCTCAACAGACACATTTCACAAGTCTGTTTTGCAATGGAGTATTTCAGAACTTCACAAAATCCATTGCGTGCTCAACAACACCCAGTCCTGACATGCTGCAACAGAGTAATGCAAAAAACCAAATTGCTCTACATTCTTCAAAGCAAGTTAAACAAATTATCAGCATAAAATAATATTTGTTGTAAATGCAACTCTTCCCCCCCAAAAAAAAAGTTTTCTTTTCATTCAGTTCATTCAATGAGCTGAAGCAGATACATACAGATGAGTAGACCACCAGAGCTGATAAATTAATCAATGCATGGAAGTACTTTTCTCATCTGGTGTCTCTGCATGCCTTCATATACACCTTCAGACATACGTACACATTGCTATTGCTTCGTGAAGGTTCCTGGAAACCTAAAGACTGCGTAACAGCCTGGTAAAATTTCCTCTGTTTTCTTACAACAGGACAACTCTTTGTTCCTGGGAGAGGCATGCACACCCACAATGCTACTAATCCCAACACACTTGGCAGCCAACAGCAGGATCTAGCTCAGGAGTGGATCACGGCACAGCAGGTCAGTTTAAAAGTGACACTTCCCAGCATGTACACAGGGCACTGAGGTGCTTATTCCTAATGTACGTACACAGTGATGTCAGCGGAATTACACTGGGGATGAGTTCAGCCTCATAACTTTACTGATCTAATTCCTACAATTCTCTTAAGTATTGAGTTGCTTCCTGCTAATTATTTTTGTATTATTTTATAGAAGGCTAGTGTGTGCCACATGGGGCTTTTGTAAAATGTTCTTTAATCATTGTCACTCAAAGTAATTTAAGTTTCTGAATGACTTTATACAGTAGTAAAGAAGCTGTTAGAGAAAAGGCTATGATTGTTGTCTTACAGATTATTAAAGTGAAGCAAGCACTTTCCATGCAAATCTTCTTAACAGTATTTTGTCAAAACTCGTGTCAAACTGAATTTGTGCTCCGGTGAAGTCAGTGGAACTCCCCAGACAATTAGAGGAGTCCAGTCTGGGTAGGTCCAAGCACAAGCACATATCTGAATAAAAATGAAATGAAAGGCTTCACACCATGAACTAAGCTTTCAAAAGACAGCTTTCCTTTTTTATCTCTGACCTAAGAAGCTCTGTTTCTGTGTCTCATACCACAGGATTTCCTATTAGGAGGCAGGATTAGGCACGCATCTTGTCTATAGGACTCTTCTGCTTTTAATTAATTTCATATCTGTGAGGACGTATTGTGAAAATATGTAAGAGTATAAGGGCTGCAAATCTTAAAAGTATCAGCCTACATCAGGGCAAACCAGTGTGTTGCAGACTGCGCCCAGTACATGGACCAGTTTCTGCAAAATGAGTGCTGTGTAACATTGCAGTGACTCACACATTAGGTGCAAGATCCAGGTACTTTCAAATATCCTGTATTAAGAACAACAAGGTTCAGAAAATGCCTGAAAAAATACGAACAAGTTCAAGTCCTCTGCTTTCACCTGCATGCAGAGTAACCCTCTTTTCTGAGTCATCTCCTACCTTAATACCAAGAGTTTTTCAGACTCCTTGTAAATTACTCCAAATATTGCATTTACTTAAATAAGCAAAAACAAACAGAAAAATTAATAGCCACTTCAGTTTCATTGCCAGGCACGGCCAGACCGGTCCCAGAATACCATGAATTCAGACTAGTGAGATTGCTGCTCCAGTGCTTTTTCAGCATTTCTGTATTTCTGAAAGATAAGACGTGGTCCTGCACTTGCTCCCAGTGATAGGTAGGTGGTTTTGCCAGAAGATTCAGCCAAGCTGTCAAACACAAGCTCTGAAACACAGAGAGTGAGGGAGTGGGAAAAAGAAACAGATGGTCTTTACCTTGCCAATGCTGTCTTCACAATTCACCCAAAAGGCACCTTAATTCTTTATGACTGCTTCTTTGTTTAAAGGTAATTATCTGGTTATGTAAATTCAGTATTTAATTGGAGGCCTGCTATGTTTTCCATGGCCAATCACCTCTTGCCATCACAATTCAAGGTTTTTTTGGTATCTGGTCCAACAGAAGTGTCACAGCTACAGTGAAAGTCACAATGGCAAAAGACATTTCAGTCACGGAGCTGCAGCCTGAACAGAGGCCGGTTCACGTCCCAGCTTCTTTTCCAAAGGCTGTGTTGCTGCTATTCAGGCAGTCTCTGTCCATGGGTTATCTAGTGCAAATTTATAATGTACCCCACGAGATATGGGTCCCTTGAGTGTTATTTCCCAATCAGTTAATTATTCCATTCACCTCCTCTAAACTATTCTCTGCTGCTTTGAAATCGGAGAGGTTGGGGTGCCTAGCACATAGTCTTAAAGCTTGTGCATGCGGCTGAGAGAAATGACTCACGCTGCCAGTGTGGATTTACTCATTAGGTCTGTTGTGCCAGCAGATGCTCTGGGGAAGCTGACAGTGATCAAATATTTCCTTTTTATCAGTGCAGCTATTTGTCTCTCAGCTTGATACAGAGCAGTTCTGGTTGTCACTGGTGTGGGCTGCAATCTTATCAGATCTGCCTTCTCCCTTTTTCCTCATTTTCTCATGAAAAGTTACTTGACTGACTTTCTCGAAGTACTTTATCAGCGCTATTTCACAACCCCACCAGTTTCGTTGCCAAACGCATACAAAACGTTTTGGTGTCAAAGAAGATAAAAAATATTCAAAGGTGAAAGGAATAACACCCACATGTTTGAAAAAATCTTCCTGTACAGAGAGCCTGCATTTTGTCCTTTGATACGGCTTTCAAAATTAATCCCAGTCCTGATCGCTCAAATCATTTGCTGACCAGTATTCACAGAACCTCAGAATAATTAGAAAATTCAATTTTTCAAATAATACCTTTATGCACGAAGCTGAAAAACCTTTACCAAATCTTTCATTGCTTTTTGTCTGCACCTCACACTGATGAGAAAAACCTCCCGGTGAGGAAGCCAGGAGGTGATTTTGTGATAGGTCTCATATTCACTAAAATATTCTGCTGACATTGGCGACGCGACGCAAGCATGGCCTGGCGCTAGGGGCTTGACTCAGTGCTTTACATAGAAAGTAGGTTGTGTCCCAGACACTGTGTTGCAAACATTAGGCTGTTCTTACGCTGCCTCTCTGAAACTGCAAGTGTGTACATCATGAAGTCCATGGTTATGACATGGTTAACTCATGAGTAATAAGTGATCATCAAATTAGAGTGTTTTTTCCAGGTTAAATAGGGAACCATTTTGAAGAGCAAGTTTACATTGTTCCTAAAGTTAAGGTACAAGTCCCAGCAGACTGTGCTGCCATTCAGCAAGACCTGGATAGGCTGGAGATCTGGGCATGGAGAAATATAATGAAGTATAATAAGGGTAAGTGTAGAGTCTTGCACCTGGGCAAAAACAACCCCAGGGACCAGTATAGCTTGAGGACTGACCTGATGGAGAATAGTGTAGGAGAAAGAGACCTGGGGGTCCTGGTGGACCGCAGAATGACCATGAGCCAGCAATGTGCTCTTGTGGCCAACAGCATCCTGGGGTTTATTAGGAGGGGGGTGGTTAGCAGATCAAGAGAGGTTCTTCTCCCCTCTACTCTGCCCTGGTGAGACCACACCTGGAGTATTGCATCCAGTTCTGGGCTCCTCAGTTCAAGAAGGATATAGAGCTGCTGGTGGGAGTCCAGCGTAGAGCAACAAGGATGATGAAGGAAGTAGAACATCTCTCTTACAAGGAAAGGCTGAGGGAGCTGGGTCTCTTTAGTTTGGAGAAGAGGAGACTGAGGGGTGACCTCATTAATGTCTATAAATATGTGAAGGATGGGTGTCAGGAAGGTGGAGCCGGGCTCTTCTCAATGTCATCTAGTGATAGGTGTAAGCTGGAAAACAGGAGGTTCCACATAAATATCAGAAGGAATTTCTTCCCAGTGAGGGTGACAGAGCACTGGAACAGGCTGCCCAGAGGGATTGTGCAGTCTCCTTCACAGGAGACATTTAAAGCTCGACTCGATATGTTCCTGTGCATCTTGGTCTAGCTGATCCTGCTGTTGCAGGCGGATTGGACTAGATGTTCTGTGACTCTGTGATCTCTTCCAGTAGCAGCATTTCCCCCTTTGGATAACGAGGTTAAATAGTAAAGTTGTATGTGGGTAAGGAGAGAATTTGTAAAGTGCTACCTAATTACTTCAGAAAGCTGCTTGGATTTCAATATATCATACAAGCAAGAAAATTATTTGAATTAAACTGAAGTTGGTTTTGCACAAGGAAGGACTGAATGCTCCATCCAGAAAAACGCATCTCTGCCTTTCTACAGAAATTAAAAATATCAAGCCTTATGGTCAGTAATGTGCTCTGTGCTTTCCAAAAGTCAGGCAGAAACCTGGTCGTTTTTTTCCTCTGTAAAAGGAGAAAAATGCTACAGAACATAATTTCTTTTTGATGATCAGTTTTTAATTCTTTTTCTGTTTCATCAGGATAGGCCTGATGTAAGTATAGGGAAAGTCCTTCATGTGTTTCATTTCTTATGCATTAGAGAGATGTGTAGACATGAGCATTACAAGTTCCTCCATTGTCGTTCTTCAGTAAACAATTTTGAGAGTCCTTAGGCTACAAATTTGGGCTTTTGGATCTTTCCATGTGGGCAAAGCTGTAGCTGAGGTTTTCTTGATTGTGCTTTTGGACTCTGAGTATGGTCACCAGTCCGTAATAAGGACAAGACAACTATAGCACATGGACTATCTTATCATTCACAGGCAACATGGGCTTCAACTGAGCCAGTAGAATAGAGGAGCTGGAAGACCTTGTTAACCAAAAGTTTGGAATTATTTTTCTCTCAGAGGAAATTCCTTAATAAAAGAATGTTTTACTCTCCTTACAACGTATTCATTGAAAGATATCTACTCTAATAAGCTTGTCCAGTTTCTTTTAGCTACTCATTATAACAAATGATCACTTTCATCAAATCACATAAAAGAGGTCTGCAATGGACTCTGAGGCTATGTCTTCAATGCTAAGTAACAGAGAGGAAAGAAGCTTGAACACTGGAGCTCTGATTGTCTACACTGTTTTATTGTTCTCTCTCTCCAGCCAGTTCTCTTCCAGACAAATCTGCTATAGAAGGGTAAGACCATGAGCCAGTTCATGTGACTTCATCTCAGGATCAGAAATCAGCCCTGAGGCAAGTTAGACATAGTCTGAAAGGTTATAGAGACATCTTTTCTTCTCAAAATAGAAAATACCATCATGCTGTAATTTGTTCTGTTTCTATATGAACCAAATCTAATCAATGAGCCTTGTGGGTTGAACACTCCAGGGTCGTGCCCAACAACTTCTACTGTTTCTGAATTTTGCTCTGTTCTCACTGACATCAACAATTCCTCATTGTAATGAGCTGGCATACATAACTTGCTGCCCCCACTCCCAAGTCTCAAATTACAGTATTCCAGTAAAATATTTGTTTGCACCAGCTACAAGGGTCTACTGACTACGCTGGAGTTGGCTTATATATTGCTTTTATCTGTGGAGAATAACAGATACACCTTTTCAAACCTTACACCTTAGGATAGAAAAACAGTACTTTTATATCAAGATAGCCCTAAATGTGAGGAGCTGTAATGCCAGCTTCCTGTATAGACAAAAACCAATGTACTTCCACTAGAACAATCAGTAAAATCATTCAATAAAGTAATCTCAAAATTCTTCGTAGGCTGTGACCCTTGGAAATCCCTTGAGAATGCAGGAGGTAGCCCCCAACAAGAATCTTGACAACGTTTGCAGCCTATAAAGAGTAAGCTTGTCTTAGATGACGAGATGTAGAAACAGGACTGCAAAGCACCAGTGACATTAATTTCTCAGTTAGACCACAATATTACTCATCATCTTCAGTCAGGCTTTATGAAATTAAATGAGGGCAGAACTTGGCCCTGTAATTCTATCCCGTAAGCTGAAGGAGAAGGTCCAATTACAATGAGCGCTATTAATACTGCTACCCTCATTCAAGACATCCAGCCGCGAGGGGACAAAGCAATTTCGACTCATTGCTGAACATGAACGTTCGCCTTCATGTGCCAGCTCACGAAAGCAAGGATTTTGAATTCTGCCATGGGGTATTTTTCACTTTTCCCACTTCTTGACTGCTACTTGGATAGAGGAAAACTGGACGAGTCCAAAGACCAACATCACTCCTTTTATCTTCCTTGAAGTATTGTGGGATTTTAAAGTACTTAGTGGATTCTGAGCCTGACTTTCAGAAGTGCTAGGTGATTGTAGCTCCTTTTCCACCCAGTGTAAACGCTTGCTGCTCAGCTTACACTGCAAGTAGGTCTTTGGTCAAATTTGTGCTGTATCAGACTTGTGTAAATGTGACCAATCATTTTATTATAGAGAAAAAGAAATGGGAAATTGTGTTTGTGTATGTGGACATGGATTTTTCATTTCAGATGTCCTGGCTTTTCTTTTCTTATTTTTTTAATGCAAATAAAAGGGTTGGAACACCAGGATGAAGCACATGGAACAGAAATTCCCAGAGTGAGTTCCCTACACAGGAACTCTAACTTCAGATCCAGCCCCAAGTTCCTTCTGTTTCCTAGACCTGTGAAGCAATAGGAGGAAGAGCAGATGTTAACAGGGTAAAACCTAGGAGTGAAGAGGGACTAAGTCCCCTCTCCAGCTCTGTCACAGCATCAGTACCCAGATGTGAGAAAACATTATTTTCACCAGGTTAGTGCTCTGAGCACCAAAAGTGACCTTTGTGTTCTGTCTGTGAGCCACCAGACAGTACCCAACAGCCAGAACCTCCTCCTCTATATTTATCCACATAAGTCTTGTGCGATGACCAAGGATGCATCTGAGTTGGTTGTGCAACATTCAAACCACTGTTGTTACAAAACAGACTCTTTCAGTTCCTCTCAGCAGGCTGCAATCCTATGGACCTTCAAATGAAGAACAGACTCATCTTGGGTTCCTCTTACTCTTTTTAGTGTACCTTTTCCCTAGAGATGCCTCCCCACCCCACATGTAAATTTCCTTTCCTCTTTTGCCAGTGTTATTTGTGCATTGGCTCTTTGGCACAGCTGCAATATGTATTTCCTCCCTCCTAAGATCAACATATCTTTTGTTCCTAAGTGGAAGCAGACTTCAGCACACCAGCCCCATGTGGCTAATCTCGCACTGCTACACCTGCTTTCACCTCACCCAGAACACATGGCACCGTAGAAAAAGGGGTCCAAAAATGCCAGTGTGTCATTTAGAATATAATTAATAAATTACCCAAGAAATTATGGCACTACTGGAGGGTGCCTGGTTGTGTGGCAGCAAAAGGTGTACCTGCCATGCAAGTATATAGGAATGGCATGCTGGTATTCATCATTGATTTTACTGGTTCATAACTTTTTGGTTTGTAAACTGTTCTTTAGACTACTGTGACATTTTTATTCTTTTTTCACGCAGAACATGGAAAATATGATGTTCTAATTGTCTTTTTTATGTTTCACATCTCTAGCAAGGCACAGTCATAATTTACAGAACATTTTAAGAAGTTACATCTCTCTTGTTTCCCCACCTGTAGCAGGCTGAAAGAAAAAGAGTAGTTGTTGGATGCAAAGTAAGGCTCAGGCAAGAAAAGCCAAAAAAAATAGTGGCAGCCATGGTATTGTATCTCACCATGACATCACTGCTGGTCTGACACACCTGTGACACTTCCACCACATTTACCATAACTGAGCACATCAGAACCATTACAGACAGCTGATGAAAGTACATTGACAATGCCTAAATGTCAAGGTTTCTTACTCATAGCACACCACTTTTTTCTTAGCCCCTGCTTTCATCAGCCGGTGAAAATCCAAATGTACAATACTTGCTTTTGGCTGGATGTGCTAATATGCTCACGTCTTTGACGCAGCTATGGTGATGTGCTTTGAAAATGTGATCAGCATTGTTATTGGCATTTATAGAATCATAGAATCATTAGGGATTGGAAGGGACCTCGAAAGATCATCTAGTACAATCCCCCTGATACAGCAGGATCACCTAGTCCAAGTTGCATAGGATCATATCCAGGCAGATTTTAAACATCTCCAGAGAAGGAGACTCGACAANCTGTTGGCCCTCTTGACCACAAGGGCACATTCCTGGCTCATGGTCATCCTGCTGTCCACTAGGACCCCAGCTCACTTTCTCCTACACTACTCTCCAACAGCTAAGTCCCCAACCATACATGGAGTTGTTCTTACCCAGATGCAAGACTCTACACTTACCCTTATTATACTTCATTAAATTTCTCCATGCCCAGCTCGCTAGCCTATCCAGGTAGAATCATAGAATCATCATGGCTGGAAAGGACCTCCAGGGTCATCAAGTCCAGCCCTTTCTCCTAGTGTTTGGTCTCACCAAACAGCAGCACAGTCTGCTGGGGTGTCAGCCACTCATCCCAGCTTTATGTCATCAACAAACTTGCTGACAGTGCACTCTAATCCCTCATCCAAGTCATTAATGAATAGATTGAACAGGAATAGATTGAACACTTGTTCTTTGGTTTGAGGAGTTTTGCACCTGCCTCACTAGCGTGGAGCAGAGCACCACCGTGTTGTTTGCTGGCACTATATAAAAATTAAGCATTTATAACACAAATTGACAGTGCTGCCAATATATAATAAGACAACAGTAGGTTGCATTTTCCAGCTGTGAGTTAAGATTAGAGAAAATTGACTTCGCCAAAGCCTGACCATATTTTCCTTGAACAATAAGATGAACACAGTGGTGTCATTGCAGCTGCATAGAGAGGGTATATTAGCATAATATTTTATTGAGGAAATAGAAGGCATTAAGTTGCCTTGCAGACTCTACCAACAAAATCCCTGTTTCTGGAGGTTAGTCTGCAGCAGACTGAGTTCACTAAAACAGCAGGCCTCCAGAAATGGCACGTCTCTTCTTGTGCAGCTGGAGCTAGGGTTTGAGGAGACAGTCACAGCTCAACAGGAAACCAGGGTCAACAGGCAACCGGTCTGCAGCACTACACAGAGATGTGGTAAATTACCTCCAGCCAACTGGAGAAAAATCGTGTAAATACTACCTTTCCAGAGAGATATTTTAAGGTGGAATTTTTCAGAAAGAAAATTCAGATTTTGGTTTACAAACTTCTCATGTACCTAAGAGCACATGAGCAATGCAGCTGGTTAGACAGCTTTTCTCAATGTTTAGAAGGTAAAAAAATCCATTGGGTGTGTTTGATCTTTCCTGTAAGTGTCTGGGTGTTTGTTTTGGAGATATCCAAATCTTGCAAGTCTTAAGCCAAATATTATCTGTATGAAATCTTTGTCTCAGTACTACATCCTCCCTTGCAACATCATTCACATGAAGTGGTTCTGTTGCCAAATTCTTCAAAACTCGAAGTAACATCCCTTTCACTGGCTCTCAGCCAAATCAAGTAACTGAATGCTTGCTGTGTTTCTTGGATTCAGGTTTTCAATTGCCACACAAAGCTACTGATTGCATTTACTTCAGTTCTCCCACTTCCCCTTACCCTCCCATATGGGCCAAACTTCTCCTCTTTCTCCTCAGGGTGAATAACAGCATTTGTCTCAGCAAAACACAAAACCAACTGTTTTTAAACACTGTTTGTCACATCTCCTCTTCCCCCAAACTCCAAATGCTATATGTTTAGACTAATTCTTAGGAAGATGTTCTTCAGTGCAAGGGTGGAGAGAGTATGGAATAGATTGTCCTGAGAGCTTGTGGATGACCCCTCCCTGGAGGTGTTTATGACCAGGTTGGATGAGGCCTTCAGCAACCAAGTGTAGTTGAGAGGTGTTCCTGCCTATGGCAGGGAAGTCGGAGTAGATGATGACTAAGGTCCCATCCAGCCTTAGCTTTTGTATGATTCTATGTAATTGTTTGATTGTGTGTAATTGACTTTGAATAGATAGTCAAAGATCTAGGATGGGTTTTTTCTAATGGGAAAATTGAGATTTGTTATGAGTGAGGTGACTCACATAAAAGCAAATCCTTATCCTAAAATAAAAGTCTAGGTTGACTAGATCAACTAGAACAGGAGTTGAAGGGAAACCGGGAAGGGAGCAAAGACCGCTGCAGTGAATGACAAGTTCTCTGTTCACTGAAAAGCAGTTTATCAAGCCTTAAGAGGCTTGGAATAAAAAATGGACCAAGCTCCATTATTAGAAAAGAAAAGGTAAGGCTGGTTTAATGAGGCTCAAGGTGTAGAAAGACTACAGAACTAAAAAAAGAAAGCAAACTGTCTGATTTTTTTTCCCTTAAATAAACACTAGACCAGTATCAGTCCAGCAGAGCAGGGCAAGTGTGGGAGACAAACTCACCCATTACCAGTTCCTTGTATTCAGGTGCTGGGTATTGTGCAGTCTCTGTGCTAAAACTGACTTCATGAATCTCAGTGACAAGCAGTGTGTTCTAAGAAAAGTTCATTTCTAGTACCTTCTCATAGGAAACTATCAGCGATAGGGAACTCTACAAAAAGATGCAGTTAAGGAGAATCTTCTTCCTGCAGATTGGTTAAGGGAGAAACAAGTCTCAAAGCTGCCAAGGAGGAGGTAAAGAGAGAAAGGAATAAGTTTGTAAACATGACAGCAAAAATATCTATTGTATAAAGGAATGTATGCATCCATTTGGGTAGTTCATCTCTGCAGATATGCCTGAAATAACATCAGTGCTAGCACCATCACAACTTCCTTTGGGTTTAGATTGTGTGAAATAAAGCTGTGTATTTTTTCTCTCAAAATACTACTGCTATAGATTTGCAAACCAATATGGGAATTATACTTGTGGCAAAGGCAACAAAAAAAATCGTGAAAGTAGATGCTTCTCAAATATAGGTTCCAGAAAAAGGAAAACACATTTTTTTAGAAATCTCTTCAATTAGAAGGTAGAATTTTGAATTAGATGTGTTAAGGCACAGACTGAATCTGCTGTGATTGCAAATGACTCTGCTCTCCAAGTTCGTAAAGAGCTCTGCACACTTTACATGCAGAACACATCGCTGAGATTAGGCCTGTGAGCCCTCATTATTTGAGTAGAGATAACATGTAGAAATGTTAGGGTATGATGAGATGATATTTCAATCGTACTTTGCAGTGCTGTAAATGATTGTGAGAGGGCTAAAGTGGCGGCAAGCATGGCTCAGGTAAGATAAGTCTGAAGAGTTATATAAAAAAGCCACCTGTACAGGGAACTCATGCTGAGCTTAGTGCTAGTGAGCTGAATGCATTTCTCATCCAAGCTCTATCCCTTGTAAGCATGCATATGTAGAAGACAGCCTACAAATATATAGATTTTAATGGTGTCTATGACTGTCTAGATAACTTTAAATTCACCTTGAAAGACTCTGTTTCAATTACACTGAATCCAAACTGTTAAAATTCTGTTTGATCTAATGATACCCATTGACTGCTATAGAGCTGTTAGTTCTGTATTAGCCTGATTACTTTGATGCTTCAAAGATGTTACTATTTTATGAGGAGTGTGGGATAAGTTTGCTCACATCTAGACTAAAAACAGGTAGATAAAAGAGCAAGTGATATCAAGTAATCTATCACAAATCATTCCCTCAACTATTAGTTTGAAGTCTTTTACAGTTTGCCCATCATTCAGGAACACACCCTGTCGTCTGCAATTCTGGGAGCTTAAGACATGATTTAGAAGGAACCATCCCAAACTGCAGACAGCCTGCCAGCAGAGCACCTCACCATTACTCACTGTATATTGTTGGTGGTAAGCATGATACCATTTAGGCTATATGGTTTGGGTTGTACTATGAGGTTTTGCAACAGCAGTGTTGATGAACATGCTTCCCAGAAGAAGTTTCAGATGAATGACCATAATACTTTTGTGATTGACTTCTGCTTTGCACAAATATGCTTAAGACATCCAAAGAATTAATTCAATAACCACAAGTGCAAACTTGTTCTGCAGATTCCTAGAAACAGACTCAGGTCAAGAGTTCTCTGAGCTCTAAGCCCTGTGCAATATGCCAAAGTGAGTTTCAGCATTTTCAAACCCTGATAAATGCATTCCTCTTTTTTTTTTTTTTTGTCTTCCCAGGCCACAAAAAACCCAAACAAACCAGAATTAGATTAAAGTCATTGTCTGTTTTCATGCAGTCCGTACAGGAAAAGGAGTTTCTGAGCACAAAACTGGAGGAATAGAAGGTCCTGAGTCTTAATGCCAGCTCTACACTTTCTGTGACCAGTGCTCAGTTATGTGTTATGACACTGTTTCTCTGTCAACATACTGAGACTGTTTGGTCCAAGCAAAAAATGGGCAAAATATAACTTCTCAGATCAACTTGGTATTTTGTTTGTGAAATATCTTTCAGCTGTTTGTAGTTTACTTATGCTATTAAACTTACTTCTTACTCAATATATATTATTTATACATTCTGTAACTGTGGAAAGAACACAACACAGCCTTTAGAAGGCTTTGTGGTCAAAGGTGCTGTATAACCACCAGTTATTTATTATGAAATGAATATACCCTTGTTCGAGTGAATTCCAGCATGAATATCATATGACAGGACTGAGAGGAAGCTTGTTTATTCTGTAGACTGAAGTAGTATTTGTCTTAATAAAATGATAACATTGTTCATTTATCTGTAAAGAGCTGATCTGATATGTCTCTTGATTAAGCTCTAGGGCCAGATTTTTCAATCCTGATTCACCTTGCCTACTATTTATTCATGTGAACAGTCCTACATAACGTTTAGATCATACTATGTATGAAAGAAAAGAAGGAACAGCTCATGTCTTACCTTCTATTCAGGGCAACCTTGAGTCTCGCAAAGACATTGACTGGGAATATAACTGAAATAATCTAGGCAGCCATGTACTTATATTGGAAATGTAGTGACACTAGACAAAAGAAAAAGCAATTAGATTTAATTAAACTAAGATATGAGAAAGACTAAAGACAGTGGGGGTTCTTCCTGTTGAAAATAAAGTGTTTCAAGGTGACCCTAGCAGACATTTACACAGCCATAGCTGGAAGCAATGGAGAGACAAATTATTGAAATAATCTTCCAAATACTTAGAAAACTAGAGTTATTAAGAAAGTTGGACTTTCTTGTAGCATTGTAGTCTGCAGTGCGAGTGAGCCACAGCACGCTTTTCACTGCTCAAGAGCCTTTTCTCGGTGGGGTAAGAAACAATCAGAAAGAAACTTGCTAACATTAGTAGAGTAAAACGTAGTTGTCTTTAATGCAAGTGTTTTCTGATCTGTCAACAGGGCTTGTGTAAGATCTTTGTGGAACATTCTACCCGTAATGCTTCAATTAATGTTTCATTCAGCAGATACTGGTTATGACACGATCCAAGGGCTGTGACAATCACCACACAGGTAAGAAACCACATTTCTCACTAAGCCCTGGCGTGTCACAGAGATGCGGCACATATGATATTCAGAATGTGTATTTTGACCTTCATCCAAGAGGCCATGTTCAGGCCAGTGCTGTGGCCAAGACTTGAGACTAGTTAGACCAGCGAAGTCTTGCTCATGTAGCAGATCCAAATTAGACCTAGAAGTGTTTCTCAACATGCAGCCCTCAGACAAACGTATAATTCTTAGCATTGTTACTGAATTCACAATAGTAAACACAGCTGCCAGGTGCTCTACCCTCAAAGCAACAAATTCAAATCGTATAGGCAAGAAATACATCAAACCTGAAAGAAATGCAATGAAGAAAGAAAGCTTGCATGGTCTTCAGTAGGTCCATGTTTATTTTTGGATTTTAAAGTTTGGTACATGAAAGCCTCGGCTCTGTTTCCCACACAGACATGCAACATATAGCTCCAGTTTCATGTTATGAAAACACCACTGATAGCCTGCAGGTCAGTCCCCACATTATTTTCTTTTCAAGTGACAAAGCCCTCAAACAAAGCAACTGGGGGTTTCTTTAATTATTATTTCTTTGCATTTTTTTTTTCTATTTAGTTATTTACTCCTCACAGGAGATACAGCTGCCCTATTTTATTTAGCATTGCAGATACAGCCCTATTTTGACACAGAATGCCTACCAAACAGTGACTGTTGCAGTAACAAACTTTACATCTACGTGATTTGTGACACAACTGCAAATTGTTCTTTCAGTAATATCTGTATGCTGCTGCTACCCCCCTAACTGAAGCACTTAGTGTTTAGCACTTAGCCCACTCCAAGTGTTAGCAGCACTTCAGCTTCAAGTGCGGCTTGTGATTCCTGGTTCTGGTGGTTCCAGCTTTCACACCAGCATGTGGCTGATGTGTTGTAAATCCACCTGGAAAGTTATGACCATACAATGACATGATCATGACTGCAACTATAATTCTACTCCTGAACACTGTTAGCAATCTTCTCTTCCTTCACTGCTGCATTTTTAAAGCCTGAGCTAACTAAGATTATTCGAATTGCTTCAACTGTTTAAAATATTGATGCTGCTACGGACGTCTTCAGGTCATAAAGAAGTTGCTACTAATAAAGACAATGTATTACCTGAGTTAGTGTTTGTGATTCTTAACTGTTTTCTGCTACATGACTCACCCTACTCTGTTATTGAGAAGTGAATATTTTTTTAAAAAGACTGACTTCCTCAGTGAAATAACTCTTCTGCTAGGTACAGTCACAGTAAAACAGATCCAAGAAATTGAATTGAGACAACAAAACAAAAAGCAAGTTATAAAAACTAATTCCTATATTACTTGTTTTGAGCCTTCAGTATTGCATTAAACAATCTGCCAGAGAAGGACAGGACAAAGGCAGCAAATGAAAGAATCCACATTCCAAATACATTCAGGATCTCAGCTGGAAACTTGTTTTTTTAAAATACTCATGGCCACTTACAAGTGAGAGCATCTGTGCAGAAGTTGCCGTTTGCTCTACGGCGCTAGTTTGGGGGGAGAAGGGGAAAGGAGAGCTCTGCTTCCTGGTGCATATCTGCATTTGCTCCTGCTCCCCCAGCTTTGAAGTGGATCAAACCTGAATACCAGGTATCAACAAGCAACTCAAAACCTGGAAGTGTTTCCAGATTTGAATATCTTAGATGCATTTCTAACCCTAGGGAGGAAAAGGAGAGTGAAAGTAGATTTAGATCTGAATAACACTGCAGATGAAATTATCATCACTAATCTTTCTGATGCATTTCAGGGTTTGTAATTTCAGTTCCCTAGCTCAGTTCTCTTTCTCCAGCCCCTCAGATCAGCAAGTGTGGCAGGGCACTGTCACCCCACTCCACACCTCGAGGAAATACATCTTGCAATCAGCAGGCCTAAAAGCTGTGTGTGAGCAGAAGCAGCTTCTGTGTGGGTAAGCCTGGGCAGCAAACGGTTGGGAAGCAGGAGCTGCTGTCAGGGCAAACATTTCCCCAGTAGGAGGTTTTCAAGGACAGCCCAGCACCAAGTTGAAGCCACACGTTTGCAAGGAGTTCATATGTTGGTATACCCTCTTATAAAGTTATCTTTGTGTTCCTACGCTAGATGCTGCATCTGGAGAAGACATTACTTTCTATGCCTGCATTTCAACAGCTCTTTTTTGGTAGTTTTGCCTTCATGATCTATAAGATCTGTAAATCCTGTGCAGGTTTTTAGCCTCGCGCCTATAGGAAGGTGCAATGTGCACTTCGTAGGACAGTCCACCACGGTAGGGAGAGTTGTAATGCAGTGAGATTTCTAGATCTATAACTAATGGAGCAAAGAACATCCATTTGGGCAAGAACAACTCTAGATACCACTATAGGTTGGACTGGCCTGTTGGAGAAGAGTGTAGGAGAAAGGGACCTGGGGGTCCTGGTGAACAGCAGGATGACAATGAGCCAGAAATGTGCCCTTGTGGCCAAGAAGGCCAACAGCATCCTGGGGTGGATCAGAAAGGAGATGGTTATCAGATCAAGAGAGGTTCTTCTTCCCCTCTACTCTGCACTGGTGAGACCACACCTGGAGTATCGTGTCCAGTTCTGGGACCCTCAGTTCAAAAGGGACACAGAACTGCTCAAGAGAGTCCAGCGCAGAGCCATGAAGGTGATGAAGGGAATGAAACATCTCTCTTATGAGGAAAGGCTGAGGGAGTTCTTTTATCTTGGAGAAGAGGAGACTGAGGGGTGACCTCATTAATGTCTATAAATATGAGAAGTGTGGGTGTCAGAAGGATGGAGACAGGCTTTTCTCAGTGTCACCTAATGACAGGACAAGGGGCAATGGGTGTAATCTGGAACATAGGAGGTTCCACATAAATATCAGAAGGAACTTCTTGACAGTGAGGGTGACAGAGCACTGGAACGGGCTGTCCAGGAAGGTCGTGGCATCTCCTTCACTGGAGATGTTCAAGGCCCGCCTGGATATATTCCTGTGTGACTTGGTCTAGCTGATTCTGCTGTGTCAGGGGGATTGGACTAGATGATCTTTCGAGGTCCCTTCCAAACCCAAAATGCCAGTCTGCTTAACCAATGAGATACTCAAAATCCATGCAGATTCTGACTGATGTGTTCAGAGGAATAGTGAGGAGCCATGGCCATGGCTTTGGTCACAGAAATTCACAGGGTGAGCAATCGTGTTTTCAGTGAGTGCCCTCTCTGTCCTTGATGCAATCACGATCATGCAGAAAAGGGTGTTCTAGTATGTTAGTCTCTGCCTCTGGAGCACAAAGCAGTTCTGCTCGTAGCCAGTGTTGGTTATAACGAAATTGACACTACAGGACAGGGACTCTTTTGCCATAAACACTTCTTCTGACATGCCTGGGGCATGTTCCCAGCAGCACTGGAGGCTTTCTGTAAGTATCTGGAAGGCTGTAACCAAGTTGGTGTCTATCTGAGCATCAGTAGCTCATGGCAACACTGCTCACAGTCTCAGCTGCGATCAGCAAAGCTTGTCTTCACAAATTTAGCTATCCCTGGGCTCTCTACATAGAACTGCATTTAAGGGAGTTCTGACCCCCTACACAGCTCTTCAAAGGCACTTTATTCAGAGGAGGTTAAGTATTTGCACAACAAGATGCACAGTCTAACTGCCATTTTACTAGTCACCTTCCTCTCACTTTAAGGCTCTTTTCATTTCATTTGGAGCAGCGTACTTCCACCTCAAATTCTTTTTGAAAAACATCACTGAACCCCCCTTTCACGTTATCTGGATTGTTTCTGTAAATGTAACTCTTGATATTACTCTTAAAATTTTACTACATATTTGTTTGCCACTGTATGCATGCTGTCTTTTTTGCCATTGACTGTGTCTTATCATTTAATTTCAATACACTTTTGTGTTATATATTGACAAAATACAGATGTATCATATCTAGATCTGCCTAGGCTCAAAGCCCAGCAAACCACAGTGTCTATTAGTTAAAAATCTTTTGGCTTATGCAGTAGAGATATTTTTGTTGTCTCTTTTTAAAACTTGCTCTTTATGTTTGTTGAAGTTGTATCTTGAAACAGAATGGCATCATTTCTCCATATGTCTCAGCTCACCAATATGAACCAATTTCTAGAGCTTGAAATCAAATTCTAAGTCAGAACAGGATTTGGAGCACTTCAAATATTCAAAGTGTTTGAGTGGATTTCCAGCATCTCTTGGTATTAATGAAGGTTTCTTTTTACTGGAGACACAGAGTAACTTCTGATCATTGTTCTATAATGAACTTTGTTAATGACAAATATTTGCACGTCTATTTTTCAAGTAGAAGTTGAAGACTGCAAAATACAAGGCTGTTGTGTTCAGTCTTTTGTGAAATCAAAATAAAATTGTAAAAAAGAAAGCATTGTACAATATGTAACTTCCACTTACGGAGTTAACTAGTCATAGCACCATTCCTTAGTGAACATAATATTCCATCATTTGCAATCTGTTTCCTATGAAAGGTTACAAAGCTCAAAAATGTGGTACTTCAGCTGAAACTGTCACTAGCGGTGACATTTCAGTATGACATGAGACATTTGCCATCCTATAAGCACCTTGTACAGATTAATCTGTTTGGCTCAGCATAGCTGGTCTTTTTTAATAGCAGAAGTCAGAATGGAAATATTTCAGCTGTTAGAAAATATCTCAGAATTTTCATAGAATCATAGAATCATTAGGCATGGGAAGGGGCCTTGAAAGATCATCTAGTCCAAGCCCCCTGACAAAGCAGGATCATCTACACCAAGCTGCACAGGAACACATCCAGGCAGGTTTTAAAGGAAGGAGACTCCACATCCTCCCTGGGCAGCCTGTTCCAGTGCTCCGTCACCCTCACCGGGAAGAAATTCCTTCTGATATTTATGTGGAACCTCCTATGTTCCAGCTTACACCCATTACCCCTCATCCTATCACTAGATTACATTGAGAAGAGCCCATCTCCATCCTCCTGACACCCACTCTTCACATATTTATAGACATTAATGAGGTCACCCTTCAGTCTCCTCTTCAAGATAAAGAGACCCAGCTCCCTCAGCCTCTCCTCATAAGGGAGGTGTTCCACTTCCTTCATCATCCTCGTTGCTGAACTCCCTCCAGCAGCATCATGTTCTTCCTGAACTGAGGGTCCCAGAACTGGACACAATACTCCAGATGTGGTCTCACCAGTGCAGAGTAGAGGGGGAGAAGAACCTCTCTTGATCTGCTAACCACCCCTCTTCTGATCCACCCTAGGATGCCGTTGGCCCTCTTTGCCACTAGACCACACTGCTTGTTCATGGTCATCCTGTTGTCCACCAGGACCCCCAGGTCCCATTCTCCTACACTGCTCTCCAACAGGTCAGCCCCTTTTAAGACTCTGTGTATGAGACAGAGGTCATAGTATAATTCTTTCCTGACAGCACTGTGCTTCCTAATGTGTGTGTGTGTGTGTGTGTGTGTGTGTGTGTGTGCATGATTCAACCCATCAGGTCAGTGAACTGTAGCCTGGTGAAATGTTTGTGCTTCTGGAAAGGACTATGTGACCACTGGTGATCTCAGGGGCATGAATGCCACAGTGATCTTGGTCATAAAAAACATCAACATCTTACTGTGCTTCCTTCCTTGCCTTGTAGACTATGCAATATTTATGATTAGGCTTCATAAATGAAAATCAGGGAGGTTTGTGTGCTCGTTCAGGCTGCACAGTCTTATTCTGGGTGATTCATTCATTGAGTCAGGCAGCCATGCATGCAGTCATTCATAAGTAATGCCACGCTTCCCTTCAGCATGCAACAATGATTACCTCCCTGCTGCCTCTCCGCCTTTGTTCAGCAAACACACGAAGCCAGAGAGTTTCTATTTCCAGCTTACCCTTATTTTTAAAGAAACAGTGTTTTTCAAAGGCACACAAACATGGTGCTCTATAGAGAATCAAACACGGAAGTCAATAAAATACAGCTGCAACCTCCCAGTTGTCTGTCTTTACTCAACACCCATGAGAAAAGGCTTGTACTTGCCAGCAGGGTTTCAGCTCCTTTTATACTGAGGTCTTGCCACAAGCAGACCTGCAAAACCAGACCTGTTTTAATATTCACAATGACTCCTGGAAGAGGACTGATAACTCACCCTGGCCTTATGCAATAAGACCCGAGGCACCAGTATTTGAGTTTCTGTTACCAGTAGTTTTTTGCCAATTTCAGCAACTGACAGGAAATAAAAACATAGTGAAAGTAATAGATCAAGGAGGACCTTTTGACCTGTGCATTTCTCAGGAACTATGAAGACCAAAAATTTGGCCAGAACTTCTCATTGGGCAATAACATGTGTTTAATTCCTTTAAAATCATAGCATAGCAGGGGATTGGCTTCATTTAACTTTACACAAATAAAGTGAGGCATTAGTCTAAACTAATCACTTTAGTACCCTTCCCCTGGAATTAAAGCAGTGACACCACCTAAAAAATCCCTAAGTCTTTCAGCACCAGATAATTTCTCTTTCTAATGAAATTATCAGGTAAATACAAGTAAATATCAAAAATAATAATGCACAGCTCACAGCAACCCCCACAACTAACAAAACCCAGAGTACAGGCACACTCTGGTTATGCAGTGTGGGGCTTTTCATAATCTTTTTGTGAGGGGAAAAGATTTCTTTTCCTCATTTCTAAACAGACTTCTGAGCTGAACAAGTTCCAGTTGAGCAAGCTGGCCATAAAAAATGTTTTATTTTACAGGGGAAAAAAACAACTGGAAGTTAAAAAGATTTCTGGGTGTGACCTGTACATACAACCCCAATATCTGGGATATCGTAATTAGGAAGCCTTTGTGGACATATACTCATTAGTCAAAGAAAAAGACAAATCATTTCTTCCTGTATTCTCAAGATTTCACAGCTCTACACTGTACTGTAAACATAAGCCATTAAATTACCTTTCAAGCAAGGTTAGAGAATTTCATGCTTTGAAATTCTCTTGAAGTTGGTAGATTATTTTATTTTTCTGCTTTGCTTTTTAAGTTTTATTTATTAAAACAGGAATTTCAGTTTATCTTTCATTGTTGTTCTGTTTCATAAAAGGACATCCTTATGAAAAGGTACACAGTGATGTTAAAGAATGTGTTCAAACTCTGTTGTATTTGAAATCCTCGGTATCAGCAGGATTTTAAAAATACCTGCTTGCATTATTTTCTCTTTTTAATTGGCTCTTCTTTGCATTTTTGCCTCTTTGCTATCTGACGCAGCACTAGAAAAGCAGTAGTATTTGCCCACATTTTCCTGATGTCTTTTAAGTTCTGAGTGATTTTAATTTCAAGAATTTACTGTATTCAAGACGTTGTAATGGCCACTACTCCAGGTAGCAGTCTATTGCTGATATTAACAGTTTATAGAAAGAAAACTGCATTTGCAGAGAACACAGGCATTGTAACATGGATTTACTGACGCGTCTGCCTTTCTAAAGTGAATTTTCCAACAAGCCTTAAATTCTACAGAGTGGCTGGCCTGGCTAATGCAGAGAATGCTGATTGCTTGTCAAAAGAATCAAACAACCCAAAATATGAAGTACACTGTTTGGTTTTGGTACTTTGTTTCTCTGCACTTTTCGTTTGAGTGTTGAGTCAAATTTCATCTCCATAATTAAATGAAATATGCATGCTAGAGCTGTGAATATTTCATTTTTACTTTAGAGGATTTCAGCCTCAATTTGTGTCAGCATCCCTCCATTGCACTGAATATATGGCACCCTTGTCTCTGAAAGAGACTCCAAAGTGATATGCAACAAATAGCAAAAGCAGAAGATGGGGTAGGAGAAGGATGAGCCTTGTGATGTAGCCATGAACATGACATTCTACTAGACTTATTTGGACTCAAGATTCATAAACTCACATAATTTCTAATACACTTCTCTGGACACTGATTGGCCCTGTGGAAAAGCATTACAACTCCTTATACTTGACCATAAGTGCTTGCTTATGGACACAGAGTGGAGCCCTGGTGCACAGCAGTTATGTTTTTAATTTAGTAGTCATCTTGTGTTATATAAAGTGATCAATGTTACAGTACAGGCTGCAGATCCTTTTCTTTTTGCACCCAGCCTGGCCAGTTGTCTACATGGCCAGGTACAGACTTACAGTCAGAGCATGGAATGTGACCTTGTCCTGATTCAACAACATTTGCAAAATAAATATTAACCTGACAGGGTTTAGGCTTACTGATTTTACATACCTGCCTGATCAAAGAGACTAATGTTCTCACTGTGCTTGAGGCAGAGCAGTGGAAGCACAATCAATTCCCAGTGTCTTTCCTGATGTTACTGAACGATAACACAACTATTATTGTTAGTATAAAGCAGAAATAACCTGCTCCGGGGTTCAATGTGGAACCATAAATGAGGCTGGATTGTACCATAAGAATGACTGAGCGAGATTTAGGTCATTCTAAAAAAAATCCTCAGAACTATAAATTATAATGAATCAGAATAATATGTATTTTAATAATATATATTAATAGATGTTAATATATATTAATAAAGAATAATGTTTTTCAGGTGAGTAAATAAAACAAATTAACCTAAAATCTGTATCAGGGCCAGGAACTGAACCTAGAGTCTGTGGTTTCACTAAACTGTGTTTGGCAGGCAGTAACTTACGTAGGCCAGGATAGTAACCCCTGCCATTGCTGTTTTATTTTCTGCTTCATTTTTTACTGCCTTTGTTCACTTTTCTTAAACCTCAGCAGTGCCTCACTCCCTCTGCTCTGACCTTGTACTCTTTGTGGTGTGGGTGCCTGAGAAGTTATGGTCAAGTTAACTGAATGCAAATTTCTGCTTTTTATACAAGAGGGAAGAAGCCTGCCATGTGTGAATCATGCAAACAGCATGTCCCCACAAAGGACACGCTCGTGTTCCTTCTAGTGCAAATTAGACTGTCTGCACTAACCTCATATCCAAAAGAAAATCCCTGCTGTCCATGTACTGCATGAAGGTAAGTCCCAGAATCACCAAACTGGTCTACAAGATAACGATCTTGAACAAGATTATGTCGGTGAGGACTACTGACTGTTAAAACAACTTTAACTTGTTGGCTTGTCTTTTTACTGCAGTGAGAACCCCTTTATGAATGTGCTGCATGCTATCTAAATCTCAGGCTGCAAGTCTTGTGGCACAGCTGTTATTTTAGGATTATCACTCCGGACAGTGCAGGGGGCATCACAACCCCTTTAGAAGCCTGGCCACAACAAGGACAATGAGTAATTATTGGTATGAACCTACAGAATGAGCATGCTTCATATGTCAGCTTCTGCAGGAGCACAAACAGCTCAGTCATCATCAACATGCTCTTTGTCAAGGCATTTCCAAAGAGCAACTCATCTAAGAAGCAAAATACTATGGCCTGAATGCCATTTCTGCTCTACTTTTCTCTTTCACTTTGAATCCACTTAGGCACCTTGAAGCCCCACGTAGAAGCTGCAGTGACACTTGCTGGAGAAGGCTGGGCCGATTCCTTTCTGTTTCACCAGCCACAGACACTCCAGGCACCAGGTTCTTCATGATACACATTGCCCTTGCACTTTAGCCCATTAAGCACTGGATATCTGCTGAGCCTTCTAATTTTTATTCAGAAAGCTAAAAACCTGTGCCATCATCCAGCACTTTGCAGATGTCCCAGATGTTACAGCAGCACAATCACTCTACTGGTTAGAGTACTTTGTTCCTGTCTCTGTGAATTATGGAATGCCCCATCATGGCATGCGTTGCCAGAGTAGGAGGTAACACAACACGACATGACATAATGGGATACTGACTGTGGGTACAAGGAGAGGGGTAGGAAGGGAAATACAGTGAGAACCATAGCTGATCAAAAATCAGCAACAAAAAATCTAGCCAAGCAATTACTTGTATCTTACAAGACCATTCAGAAAACGAATCCATTTTTTGCTGCAAAGTGACCTAAACACAGAGTAATTTAATTATGTAGCTGTAAAAAATTAGACTAGAAGTCTTTATTTGTATTTTAAATAGCTCCTAATTGCTCCTCATTGAAAAATGCCCAGCATTAGCAGAAAAATAGCAGAAAGATTGTCAGCTTTAGCAGCCTATGCGTACTGAAATGTTCTGCAGAAGTCCTTTTTTCACCAGACTTGGGAATAGACCAGAGATGGGTTTTAAAACCCACAGGTTTATAAATGTATGATTTCTTGTTAAGCTTCCCACTCCTCTCAGCCTTGCAGTTCACTGGCAGCAAAAGATTCCTGAAATCCATCCGTCTACCCTGTGTTCTGAGCACCTCTTACCTTCAGAGATAACTTCTGTGCTGGTGGTGCTCATTCCATGGCACATCAGAATCAAATGTCAAAGTGCTAAAATCCTTTGTGGAATGAATTTGCCTTTGTCTACACAACTCTACTCACATATTATACAAAGAATCGAATGGACTGCAGAACCACTGTTGCAATGACACACAAATTCAATTCCTTGGAAGACATTTAGGGTTTAGTCACACCAGGATCCTGTCCCTCTTTTTCTGTCTTCACCTACACCCAAGTATGCCAGGAAGCAGACAGGGAGCAGGAATGTCTCAAGAGAGACATACATTAGACTGCAGTCTTACTGTTCTCAAGGGAGAAATGCTTTCCCCGTTCTAGAATAATTGTTTTTAATTGCAAAACATTTTCTGCCTAAATAAAAATAAGACTCTCCTTGACAGACTCAGACAGGCCAATGACTATTTATTATTTGCACTACAATTGCACACAGGAACTCAGTCATGAATCACAATCCCAAGGGTTATCTTGCTACGTATAGATGAATCTAAATGTACTCTTTTTTAGTCTTCTATTTCTGACTTAGATTTTGATAAGTGGGTCATTGAGTTAGCGAAATGGGCACTGAGAGTGAAGAACACTGGAAAGCCATTCCCTGCAAAGTGCTTGTCTTCTATTAATGTGGTGCTTGTCCCATTGAGTAGTTTTGAGCAGTGTGTACAGGGTCAGCTTCTGAGGACAGAAGAAGGGAACTGAAGAAATATTTCAAGCGGCTCAGAAACTGTCAGAGAATACAGAACAAAGAAGAATCATTCTCCTACTAATTAAGAAAACCTGTTCTATTCTGTAACTGTACTTGATGCAAGGGTTTATATTCTTCCTGGCTACAACCCCTTTTTCAGCTCTGGTGTTAGTATTGTCTGACAAACTTTGAGAACAAAAATCAGGATTGTCTTCCGTGATCTGTTAGTCATACCAAATCCTTTCTCACAGCTATTCACTTGTCTCTGAAAAGCAACTCAGGACACAAGAGTGTACATTTAACAAAGACCTCCACCCCAAAACTGCCAGTTCCATCAGTTACACGCCAGAATGACCCGTTCTAGCTGTCTAACTGTATCTCTACAACAAAAAAATGGAAAAAGGGTTGGGTCACCATGTGCTTTCCCTGCAATCTAAGTGTTTGTAAAACCATTCCAATAGGCCTCCAAGGTCTGTCTGTGAGGGCATTGGTTGATGACTTACACTCATGTTACATGCAAGAAACGTATAGAAAAAGCAATCTATTGCATCATTGCTGTGTTGCCAGAAAATTCAGAAATCATAGCTCTGGATATGAAAAATTTGAGCACAAATGCAAAGTAATTTTCCCTACTTACTGCAGACAACCAGCTCCAGTCAGCTTTGAGAAATTATTGTCCTAGAGAGAAGTTTAAAAGGCATTTTAAAGAGTAAAGAGTAAACTCAATAGCATTTTACATTTCCTGGTCCAACTTCAGTCCCCTTAACTTTGCTTTATAGTGAATATTTGTTGCAGACATCACCTCTGGTTTTCTGTATATTTCCACCTATTTGTCAGTTGCTATGTGAAACTGCTGTGTTTTGAAAAGACAAATAATCAGGATCAACCAGATATTCCTTCTGGGGTGATTTTTTAGCCTGGGCAAATGTTAGAAGTATGTCTCTGAGTATGTTTTCATCCTTTCTTACACATAGTCTCTGCAATGGGATAAGTTGAGCAAACTGGATGTACACAGATCCATGGGACCAGACAGGATGCACCCACGAGTGCTAAAGGAGACAGTGGAAGTCATTGCTAAGTCACTCTCCATCATCTTTTCTAAGTCATGGAAATCAGAAGAGGTGTCTACGGACTGGAGGATGACAAATGTCACTACAATCTTCAAAATGGGTAAGAAGGAGGACCCAGGTAACTATAGACCGGTCAGCCTCACCTCCATCCCAGGAAAGGTGATGGAACAATTTTCCCTGGATGCGGTCTCTAGGCACATCAAGGACAGGAGGGTCATTAGGGAGAGTCAGCATGGCTTCACCAAAGGAAAGTCATACTTGACCAACTTTATGAGGGCATAACCAGGTGGATAGATGATGTCAGAGCAGTGGCTGTGGTCTGTCTCAGCTTGAGTAACGCATTTGACACAGTCTTCCACAGCATCCTCACAGCCAAACTGAGTGGATAGTGAGGTGGATCTTGAACTTGCTGCAGGACATCAGCCACAGAGCAGTGGTCAATGGGACATAGTCTAGTTGGAGGCCTGTATCTAGTGGAGTCCCCCAAGAGTCAAGGATGAAAATTTATTGCCAGTTAAACTATGTACATTTTTTTCTTTAATAAAGAATTTTTCTGTGTATGTGTTTTCTCTGTAAAGCAGTATAGAGAATAAAAGACTACAGGCCTTCTAAGCTTGCACACATACTGTGTTTTTTGCTTTTCACAATCTTATAATGGCACAATATAATCAAACCAATTCCCCACTCTTTGGTCAAATGCAGATTCTGAATGGACTATTCTTGGACTGCTTGGAGGAAATTCTTATTAAACAGGATGTGCCTCTTCCTAAGGGTGACAGGTTATATACAGAGATTTTTCATCAGAATGAATACTGCTTCATTCGCTGCCAACCATATGTAAAGCAAGAAGAGAAGTCTGGCCTCGGTGACTCCTAGGAGACTGAAAATGGAGACTAAACGGAAGACACATACATTATAAATGTTCTTAAAACAGTTTTACAAGGCTCTCTAAAAGTAGGGAACTGAAAAATATATTCAGACGACTAGGTAGTCAGGGACACAAATATATCCAGCTCTCAATATGGTATTTTTGAAGATAGAATTGTGGGGTTTAAGTGTAAAAAGGGTAATTTTGTTCCTGTGTCCAATATACTGCATAATAGAGATGAACAGATTGAGTGGAAGGAATCGGTTCCTGCTTTATGTTCTTTCCATCCAGAGTGATTCTATGATTCTGTGATAGTCAGGACAATGATAGGACCCTCACGATCTGAAGGGTTGGCTGGTTTGAATAAAAATGTGTGTGAAATTTTTAGCAGCCTTAATTAGGCCTTTCCAGAGTTCAGAGTACCTAAAGTAACTTTTTTGTCCAAAAAGACCGACTCTATCTCAGATGTTGGTGGTAATGCTGTATCTCTAATGGCTTCATTTGGTAGATTTATTTGCTGTCATTGTTAGTGATGTGGCCATTACTGTGTTGAGGATTTCATTTCTGAGTATGTGCTCTTTGTTGTGGCAGACGAGTATTTGTTTTATTACACAGTACCACTGATGGAAAAGACCTCTAATTATCCATTTTGCAATTGTTTGTCTGGGGTTTAAAGGCTTGCTATAAACTTATCCTGGAGAGTGTGGAAGGAACACATGGGAAAATATAAAAAGCAGATGATAATAGCAGCTTTGACGCTGTTGTGTGATCTTCCTTCTCTTCATATTTTGAAATGGATAGGGTTTTTTGTTCGATATGAAGTGTGGCAAACATGGGAAAAAAGCAAAGCTTACTTTGAGACAAGAAGAATCTTAAAGAGGCTTTTAGATCAAGCCATCAGTCATGTAGCAAGATATTTTATATATTTTTCTATTCTCTGGAATATTCTTGTGTATGCTGCTATTACTTTTCTAATAATGAGTGAAAATACGCATTAAAGGTTGCAGATTCAGATGTGTTGTCACGTTCAGACTTTGGAAGGAAGTAGTCTGAAAGATCTAATATTGACCACTGTAGAATCTGGCTTGATGCATCTTGGTATTTTAGACTGTGCAGCATATTTGGCTCTATGCTATTTTGTGCAGTATTATTTAAGCTGTGCTGTTTGAGTCTTTGAACAGATGGTGACAAGGAGTTATTGTAATAACGCTGACTCTTGCAGTGATGCTACATGGGCAAACATCAGCAGGACTTGGCTTGCAGATGAAGGAGACAAGGATCTCTGTCTTCTAAGTAGTAGTCTGTATGATTGTTCTGTGTGCAAGGTCATGGTCCTGTATACCAAGAAGGCTACTTCATCCTACAAGGATAAGCATCCAAGGGGATACCAGTAGTAGGATCACTTTCATGTCCCTCATGTTCCCTCTGCTGCCTCATCTTTGACTTTCCCAAGCTCCACAGCTTCCCACAGATTTCAGGCACGAAACAATTTTTACTCAGGTGATTTTCTAATGCTCTCTGAGTAAGTTGGTACTGTGGATGGCAGCATGCCATCTCCCTGCCACCGAACAAGATACTCTACAGAAGCAGAGACACAGTGGGGCTGTCAGGTGAAGCACAGCCCCACAGCCTCTACAGCTGGGCAAAGCAGTGTTAAACAGAAGACAACACGGTGCTAGTCTTCTAACACTGTATTTTGGGTAACATACATTGTAGCTCATGGGATGGTTGGTCTAGCAAACAGTTACTGTATTTTTGTTTATATTCTGCTTGCCAGCAGGGCAAGTGAAGCATCCTGTGTTGTCTATATGAGGGCTTGCACAAATACATTACAATTTACCCTGCAAAATAAATGTTTCCTTCTTTGCCCTGCTTTGGCACTTTTGTTAACAATATGTCCATTTGTCACAGGATCAATAAAAACTACCAGGAGAAATGTCCTACATAGCAAAGAAGGTAGGTCCTGCACCCAACTGTCATAGTTTAGTGCAAACTACTGATTAACAGGGTGAGTTCATATACAAGTGCATTGGGACCAGCAAGTGGATGAAGATTTCACTCTTCAGAGCAGCACAGCAACAAGAATAAAAACTTGTCAGAGACTATCCTAAGGCACTAACCTGTTGCACTAATTTCACTGGGAACTGGTATTTGCCTGTGTCTCAGAAACAGTGCGTGTAGATTTGAACAGAGGATAGCTAGCAAGTGGTTTTTGTTGCCCCTGTTTATTGCACACTTACAGTACTATCTTCCTATGATCTGTACCTAAGGTAAATTGTTCTTCAGAGAGAATGTTTCTTAACTTATCTTTAGTTGCTCAAAACAACTAAAGGTCAAAGTAGGAGACAATAAAATACAGCAATTGAAATCATATTGAAGGTTCAGAAAGTCAAAGATACAGACATCTGTGAGGTTATTGTGGGGAAACAGAACATTAGATATTAACAACTAAACACCTAGCCTTTGGCAGATTTGTGTTCAAGATTCCCCTGTTGGCTCATGGACTGGAGCAGCAATCACAATTTAGGGAAAAGAAAATAAAAGATCAAAATGCTGCAAGTTACAGTGTCAATAACTTATGCTCACTGGGAGGCTCACTAGCTATTGTAAAACAACCTTTATTTTTCTGTTTGCTATCAGTATGCAAATGTTAGCCTTACAGTGTTGCATTACCATGACTCTTAACAGAGAAAGATTTTTTCAACATCAGAAATTGCCCAAATTATATTCCAAGAACCTTGTGAATAGGAACCAGAAAAGAATTTGCCTTTGCAGTCTGCACCCAGTCAAACCACATTTGTTTATTTTTATTTCGTTAATGAAAGGTTCAGCTCCAAAATATTTTATATTATTGGGGAGGGGGCAGAACCAGTGCCATTATGACCATAAATGCTGAAAGCACAAAAACTACGGCAAGCCATTGACCTACTCAAGGGAGTAAGGGTACCTGTTAGGAAGCACTTGGAACGTTTTTCAGAGACAACATGCAGCTCAGGGTGAGTGCCTAGTGCAACAAGTTGTCATTCCACATCACAGCAGTGGGAGGAATAATTGCAGGTAACAAACAGCCTGAAGAGTGGGACACAAATTCTCTTGGAAACTTTTCACCTGGTGTGCCATGGAGGTATATCTTTGTAACACCACATTGTTGGGCATCAGATTTACTGTTCAGATCACTTGTCTGAATTACAAGGCATCGGGCAAGGATAGGAGCAGAAAACAGAAAGGGGGCAAAAGCATGGCCCCAGAGCTGCATCACCCCTGTGCTCTGACTCTTTGTCCAGTCTCTGTCCAGTCAGTATGACAAATCTCACGGGGACAAACTGAGACACAGCAGGCATCACCCTACCTGAGACACTCAGGGTAGAAAGAGGCCATGTCAGAAGGACAGCAGTGGGAGAAATATTTCTCAGAGACAGCCCTGTGCTTCCTGAGCCCCATTTTGTAAGAGGAAGAGCATCCACTGGCACATGGCAGAAGGGGAAGGTCAGCATTGGACAGCATGATGCACAGCAAAACAATTGTGCTTTGAGGTCCAACACACACTGAAACAGTGACAGCACCTCACATCTCCTCTCAGGACTCAAAAAACTTGACCTGTTTTCATGGCTGGATGAGAAACCTGCCTTTGCCTTTGTGCTAAGAAAATCCATGCTGGTAGGTGGCTACCACATGGCAGCAAGTGCTTAGCTGTCTTGCAAAAAACTCTGCATGGAAAAAAGTGCTGCAGGTTTCTATCCTGAAGTAAACTAGGCCACACCAAGCACATACCCACCAGGGTGAGAAAAACATTTCTGTTATCGTTAGCAACAAAGTTTGAGGTTTGGGTGTTTGGGAAGACAGAAAGCACTGTTTTGGGTAGACAAGAACAGATGTGCTATCTCACTCTGTCTCTTCTTGTTTTGTTCCCCAAGTCTTTCATAAGAAAATTATTAGGAAATAGCAGCAATTTCAATGCCACAATTTTCCAGAACACTTTCTCCTAACTCATTCCTGTGTCAGAGTTACTCTGGCTGCTGCTGACAGAAATTACATCAAGAGTTTCAGAAGCAAATTAGCACCTGTTTCTCACCTCCAGCAGATGATTTCTGTGTCTTTTAGAAAGCAGCATTCTATTAGAAATGTAACAGGTTTTTCCTCCAGCTGAAGTCTGTGTGTACCCTCTTCTACTGTGGATACAGCAGCATCCTGCTGTCTGCCCTGCACCTTTAGCAGAGAAAAAGTGCCATGATGCTGGCAGCAACAGCAAAGCATGTGGGAATGCTGGAACAGGGGCAACTGCACTAAAGATAAACAAATTTATACAAAACCAGTGTTTTCATAGAATGTTCTGTAACAAGGATGTTCAAGCCAAACAAGGCAAAGACATTCTGGCCTAAAAATATGTTTTACCTCAAAATCACAATACTTGAATATTTCCTACAGGTTTCTATGACAAATACTGGTGTTTAAATGTTAAGGAAGATGGCAATGAGTAAAATACTCTTATTTGTGAACAGAAAGAATATGTACACTGCAGTTCAGCCACAATGTTGTTTCAGGGACCGGGTAAATTACCCAAGGCATTTCCAGAATAACGACTCTCCAGTCATCCAGACTCTTCTTAAGTTGGATGAGCACCATGCTAACAAGAGCTTACTATGACCCTTTGAAAATCAAGCTTGAGTCAATGAGCTCAAGTGAGTTGCAAACCAAAGCGCGGCAGTAGCAGCTCCCTGTATGAAACTCCTCACAGGATGGAGTTGTACCGGCTAGAATTGTACAGATATTTCATTTTTCTGTCTGCAGATACTTCTCATTAAAATTTACTCAGGGTCTTCTGGTCATTTGCACAAGGCACTGGATTTACAAATTGTATAGCTCTCTCCCTGCCACACAAGCTGACATTTGATCACTGGCCCGTGCCTAAACAGTGATGCTAACCTAAAGCCCCTGTGTTCTTTTCTCATCATGCATGATTCTTGCTCACAGAGCTTCATGCAGAGGCACTGAAAAGAGGATTTTCGGTGGAAAAAATAATCCCTCTCAGAGACAAACAAGCCCAGAATTTGTAATACTGGAGCTGTCATGATGAAAGAAGAAAACAAACAAACCCTGGAATATTTTACATAACTTAAAGTCCTAATGCTCCCAATGAGACCAAACAAATTGTCTTGAGACATACACACTCCACGCATTCAGTGTTTCAGTTAATCTCCTATGAATTATTAGCTCACTGTTGCATATAGCAGAGACACCCAACTGGTCTTAATTCACAGGAATCAATTGTGTCCTGAGTCGTAGCTAAATGCACACTGAATATCAGATTAAACACTAAAGAGGCAAAGTGGTCCACCAGATAAGGCACAAAACCAGGATCTAGAATAACTGGATTATGCTTCTGTCTGACTCCATGTTATCTAGCTCTCCCATCTGGGTCTCTGATACTCAATTAGTAATGCAAGAGAACAATTTCTTTGAACCAAGCTTTTTAATTCACACCACATCTCAGCATTGCAACTTGCAAAATGTTGAGGATGTACTTGCCTTTGCACATCAGAGAATGGCAGAGGGATGTCTGTTTCAGGACTGATTAGCGCTAGGTACCAGTGCCTATCTGCTGGTCCCCTAGGCATGAATGACTAAGCCACTGAGGCACCAAGAGATGTGCGTTGCAGTATAATTAGCCTGTTCTGCTCTTTATCAGCAGTGTAACCCTTTCCTTGTATGTCAGTGACCCGTGCCCTTGTTTCAGGAAAACCCTTTCTTTCTGTAGTGCTTCTAAAGATCTCCTGCAGACGCAGTGAGTGTTTCAGTGTTCAAGGCATGGAAAGCTCAGAGAGTGAGAAAATAGATGGCTTTGCCTAGACATTGAGTCAAATGGGCAAACATTCCCTACTTTTACCCAAATCTCAAAAGACAATGGTGGGGAACCATTTATTTCATTATGGTTCTGCTCCCAAACAAACACTACAAACACGGGTTACTGGAGATCACTTTGTCACTGCCTAAAGATCATGGTGCACTTCTGTATCTTCTTCACCTAGTGATAATTATAGCAGTGTGACCACCATTCCATGGTAGGCTACCTGAAGATTATTTTAGCCTGGCTGTCCTCTAGACCGAGAAAAGATGAACACTTTTGGATTTCAGGGAAGGTGGCATTCAGTGCTCTCTTCTAAGCACAGTGAAGATTTGCTTCCAAAACTGTTTCAACTATCACTCCTCTTAGACAATGTCTCCATTTATTTATCTTTCTTTGTCACCTACACTTATTTTATTTCTTTTTCTTTTTTTTTTTTGTCCCTGCTTGGCCAATATGATTCTTCCATCTTAAAGAAGATACCTCCCTTCAGTCAAACCATGACACCAAGAAATATCATACATTTCCTACAAGTTTTAATAGATACTCTAGTAGATAGTTGCCCTTTGTCCACTGTGTTCCACAGGATGGAGGTCCGTTAAAGCATCCTACAAGCGAATTCATTACCCACCTTTGAACTTCCCTTTTCTATCTAAAAGAAAACCTTACAACAATTACTGTGCCATTAATTCCAGTGCAGCTTGAGGCTGCAATAGAGAGCACACAGTCTTCCTGCTCACACAGATCTTTTGTTTTTGCCCCGATATGCACCAGCAGAAATAGTTGTGTGGCAGCACAGTGAAGACTTGTGAAGCTGACATAGGTAAAAATAACTGTATTTTGCTCAGTTAGTTGTTTTCTGCATGAGTGCTTGTACTGGGCTAGAGTAGCTGGTGAAGGACGAGGCACATGGGATACAGAGGACAGAACAATAATCTGTACAAAAAGGCAGGGCAGAACTGCCTTTATTGGCAGTGACACTGGCTTCTACTGGCTTAAACTGCTTGTAAAGCCATGGCACCACGCCTCTGGCTCCACTGCCTCTCATGCAAAGGTGTCCTTGAACTTACCCATCTGTGTCCTGAACATCTTTTGTTCTGTCATTTGTCACAGTGGAATTTTACAAAGTGCTTGATTTAGTACAGCAACTTTTTAAAAGTACTAATAGTTAGAGTGATAGCAGCGAATTCAGGTAGTAAGAGAAAAGTTTCACCTAATCTAGAATGCTACTTCGCTCTTCCACACAATTCACAGTGTTTCCTCACAAAGTAAGAATTTGGGTTCATAGAATTCTTTTGGGTACAGCTTTGTCTTGCTGGAAACTGAAAAAAATCTCCAGGAGACATATAAGCCTGCCATATAAAAAGGTTGCCAACAGTTTGCCTCTGCCTGCTTAGGCCTGTGGCCACATCTCTCCTGCAGACATTTTTTCTAACATTTTTAAAGTGCTACCAGCAGTTACTCTTTTGAGACAAAATGTCATCCTTCCAGGAGAGACAGGCAAGTCTTGCTGCATTGGAAAATAATTCCATACAGCCACAGAATCCACCAGTTTGAGAAGTTCCTAAAGAGACTTCAGCAAGGCTACTTATTTTCTCACTTCCCCTCAGCTGTTTTCTTGCAACTGTTAATGGCTTTGAAGACTCAGAAGGTGAAATACTATATAGAAGCACTTCCACATGGTAGTGTGAGGAGCAAAGGGACTTCTCAGGCTGAAATAGCAGCAGAGGAAGCACACAGATCTCATGGAAATCCTGGGGAACTTTAGGCATCTCCAGTATCTTCAATACTCTTTACTCCCTTCCTTCCTGATGACAGGAAGAGAGACTCCCCAGTCTCCTGGGGAGGATTCTCAGATCTGGAAAGTGACCTGCAAAATCAGCATGTACAGGCTTATCAGCAGGACTTCCTCACTCCCTGGGAACAGCACTTTGGAGAGCCACCCTCTCCCTGGCTACTCTGGTTTCTTCTCTCACCTATTTATTGCCTTGTTTGTGTAGCCTGACCTCATTGCCTAATAGCTGCAGAATTGGTGACCGTGTTTGAAGTCAAGAGAAAATAGCTGTGAAGCTCTTAAAGGTGTACAGGAATCTCTTCTCTGTCTTCAGGGGAGAAGTGAGCACAGACCAATTCCTTTGTGTGAGCTAAGAGCCCACATCATTGCTGCAGCCGATGTTTAGCATGCTCTACCTAGGCAAGGCTGGGCTCACAGCAGCATCATGTTGTTGTGCCTGTACTAGCACTGTGGTTTGGGGTGTTAGCATGCTGTTAAAGCAGTTTCCCTGAGAGTCCTTGCTTATCATACACTGATTTGGTCACAGAGAAATTCTGGTGCACCCTGTAGACTCATGCAACGCTTTGGGCTGGAAGGGATTTTCAAAGATCATCTAGTCTAATCCCCCTACAATGAGCAGTGATATCATCAGCTAGATCAGTTGTCCAGATTCTTCCTAGGAAAGGATAAGTAAGTGATATTTTGTGTGTTCTAAGCTCTAAATCAGCTAAAAGGGTACAGTCTATACCCACTTCTTCGGGCAGCTTTGAACCGTGTGGTCTGGGGATGAGAAGATAAAATCAAGTCCCAAGTGACAGAAAGCATGAAGGTATAAGGGCCTCAGAGCCACGTGTTTCAATATAATAATGCAATTCTCTTGTGCCAAATGTCTTGCTAGTGAAGACATAACTACTTTTGTGCAATTCTGTCCTCACTAATGTTAATAATCCAAGCATGATTTCTTTTACATTTCTTTCTGTTTTCCTTAGCAACATTTCCTTTTGATTGCAGAAAAACCATATAAAGAAACCTGCTATAAAACTGCCAATTTGATGTGTACTTTGAACTGAATTTTGAAATATATTTGAAAACTTACAATTAAAATGTTTAACATTTGCATTTCTATCTTCCACTGATTGCTGACACTCAGTAGAAATAAATCTTCCTCCCTTCTTCATGCATTTTGATGATTTTAATGACATTTTCTTGTTTTGTAACAACTGCATGAAAACTTCAAGGGCAGACTTGAGCAGGCACCATGCACATCTGGTTCTGTAACCAGGGTCGCTAGGATAGAAGTGTTCACTTCCCCTAAGGAAGTTAACCTACCCAGATAGGTTTTATATCAATATCTGATCTATGTTAGAAAACTCTCACATTTCTGCTATTCTCTATCTGACCACTTTCTTTCCTTCAAAGTGCATATCACAAGAAATAGTCAGACTGCCAGGACTGCTAATTATATTTGTCTAATGACTCTGGCTCAGTTGAACCAGAGTGACAAACCAGCAAACAGAGCAAGCTCTCTAGCTTGCATTTGAAGGGGCATGATATCACATCAAAACCAGCTACAGAATAGTTAGTGATGGCTCATAAATGTTTACATTTGAAAAGGGGGGCTACATCACAGGCAGGAAACATTAAATATTCAGTTAATTCTTTTTGGCACTAGTTGTACAGTCCTAGGCTTCTTGCAATGAATAAAATAGAGTGCACCTGTCATGCTGTGAATCAACACGAGACTGGGAGTTGCAAAATTAAATACATCTGCAACAAATTGTCTCAGTTTCAAAATGGAAGTTATATTTGTAGAAGATAGTCATTTAACAGGGTACGTAGTTTATAAGTTTGTGATTTTAGTAGGTGGAATTCAGTTTCTGTCTTTTGTCTCAGAAGCAGCAACAGTATTTTGGCAGGGGACTGGAGGATAGCAAGTATCACTCCAATCTTCAAACAGAGTAAGAAGGAGGACCCATGTAACTATAGACAGCTCAGCCTCACCTCCATCCCAGGAAAGGTGATGGAACAAATTATCCTTGATGCTGTCTCTATGCACATCAAGGACAAGAGGGTCATTAGGGACAGTCAGCATGGCTTCACCAAAGGGAAGTCATGCTTGACCAACCTGACAGCCTATTATGAGGGCGTAACCAAGTGCATAGATGATGGCAGAGCAGTGGCCTATCTTGACTTCAGTAAAGCATCTGACACAGTCTTCCACAGCATCCTCGCAGCCAAACTGAGGCAATGTTGTCTGGATGATAAGTAGTGAGGTGGATTGTGAACTGGCTGCAGGATAGAAACCAGAGAGTAGTGGTCAATGGGACAGCGTCTAGTTAGAGTCAGTACTGGGACCAGTATAATTCAATGCATTCATTAATGACTTGGATGAGGGATTAGGGTGCACTGTCAGCAAGTTTGCTGATGACACCGACACCCCAGCAGACTGTGGTGCCATTCAGTGGGACCTGGACAGACTGGAGAGCTGGGCAGGGAGAAATTTAATGAAAGGGCAATAGATTCTGGCATCTGAGCAAGAACAAACCCAGATATCAGTGTAGGTTAGAGGCTGATATGTTGGTGAGCAGTGTAGAAAGGGACCTGGCGGTCCTGGTCGACAGCAGGAGGCTCAGGGGAGACTTTATTGCTGTCTACAACTGTCTGAGGGGTGGTTGTGGCTAGGAGGAGGTTGCTCTCTTCTCTCAGGCAGCCAGCACCAGAACAAGAGGACACAGCCTCAAGCTGCGCCAGGGGAAATTTAGGCTTGAGGTAAGGAAAAAGTTCTTCACTGAGAGAGTCGTTGGCCACTGGAATGGCCTGCCCAGGGAGGTGGTGGAGTCGCCAACTCTGGAGCTGTTCAAGGCAGGATTGGACGTGGCACTTGGTGCCATGGTCTAGCCTTGAGCTCTGTGGTGACAGGTTGGACTTGATGATCTGTGAGGTCTCTTCCAACCTTGATAATACTGTGATACTGTGATACTGTGTCACTATGGATCTGTGTGGTCAGAGAACCCTTGTGTCCTCTGTAACTCCCTTTTAGATTTTGTAAGACTGTGACTATATCCCCCCCTAAGCTCTCTCTTCTCTAGTGTGAGCAGTTCCAATGTTTATTTTTATACCATGTGCCTATTTCTCCAGCTCCTGAATCATCTTGGTGGCCCTTTGCTGGACCATCTATACATTTAATTTATCTATTGCACTGCAGGGACCAGAAGCAGACACACTATTCCAGGTGAGGACTAGGAAATGCTGAGTAGAATGAAATAATTGCATCCTTTGATCTTAAAGATGTTGGTGTTTGAAGTACAGGATGTTTTCGTCTCTGAGCTAGCATCTTCTAGCTTTCTTTTATTCTCCCATGCTATTCTCCTGGTTTCTCTGTAATTGCATTCAGGCATACTTTCTTTTCATCCCAAAGCTAATTCAGTCTGACAATCTTCGTTGTGAAAGACGAATCCTTCCCAAAGAACACAATGAGATTCAGGATGAAATAGCATGGAAAGTATTCAGTATATACTCTTGGCAAAATAGAAGGCAGCTTTAAGACTTTTCAAACCATGCAATGGAGAAACTAATGCTTCTCCTCTCAACCAGTAGGGTTTTGATAGAAGAAACTCATTTTTCATCAACTACAGAAATTAGATGTGACCAGTTAACCAACTCTGGGCCTCCCTCAACAATCACTAGGAAGAAATTGGCTCCTCCATACTCTGGAAAAATAAGAGGAAAATCATGTATATATTAACAAATTGGTAATCTCTCCACAGCAGACTTAACACAGACATGAACAGTGTTTATGATGGAAAGAGTACTACCCTTTTTGTACCATTTCTTAACTCTGACAAGCAGGGATGTTGGTCTGTTCCTATTGCTGAAGGATCTGGAGTGGCTGCTTTGGCAGAGTTGTGGCCCCCTGGCTGGTTCCATGACTACCTTGCAATTTGGCAGGAGTGTAAATTAAATAGGGAGAAGACTCACTAGAAATCTGGGCACCTGTAGCAAGGCAGAAAGCCAAGGTGACTAGCACAATCATATGATTTTGAAAGACAGCAAATGCTTCAGGAAATGAAAAGTCTGGGATCCGAGAAGTGACTCTGAGGTGGGTTTCTTTTGTTAATTTCTATTATTATAGCTCAAGCAATAAAGGATTATTGGTCCCTTGTCAAATATGTTGATTACTCTCTTTTGGCAGAAGTGCTTATAGTTAAGGCAACTCTCAGCATTTACTGCTATTTTCCTCTATTGTATCTCTCAAGTTTAATTTTTGAAAGATAATGAGAGCTCTCTCCTGCGGAAGGGGAACTTATGTGCAATAGAGTTACTGAAATGGTTCCTGAGGTCAGCTTGGCAACAAGTACTGCTGGTGATCTAATAAAGCCAAAATGTCTTATAGATTCTTTTCATTGTTGCTGTGTGATTAATGTCATCGTACGCCATCTCAGAGTGTACACAGGGGAAATAGAAAGTTGGAGTATTTATTGAATATGGCTCTATCAGAAAACACTACTGTCTACCACCTAAATCAAACGCTAGTTTCAAAGCCTGCAAAGTGCATCTTCATTCCTTGGTAATGGATGACTAGAGGGAGCAAAGAGAAAGGTGCAGATCCAACACAGATGTGGAACACTATGGCATGGAACGTGTGGTGTTTAATTACTTAGATTTCATTGGAAGAGGTGTTAGGTCTTTGAAAATGTGGTTCTGTTCAGAGTAAAAGCAATGTGTTAGTTCAGTTTCTGTGATATTGCTGACACTGATTAGAGAGATGGCTCTGGTCTGAAATAAACTGAAGGGTCTTTCAGATACTCCTAAAAGTAGGTTAAACGAGAGTGACTTGAAAGCGAAGGCTGCAATATCACAGGGCTTTGTATCGGTGTGTTTCCGTGGTCACTGTCAGGTAGTGAGGAATGCTTTTGTAAGCGCATCTCAATGTTCTTTGTTGACTTCTCCTTTCTGGTGTTCTTTGGCTTTCTTAAACAGTTTGTGTTTCATTCTGAATTGCTTTCCACCATATAAGTCAGGTTCCAAACAGGAAAAACATGAATGTATTTTGCCCAGGACTTCTATGCGGTGAATTATTTGTAATATTGGAGAATGAATGGGGGTTGGACTCAATGATCTCTTGGGTCCCTTCCAACCCCTAACATCCTATGATCCTATGAATATGTGTTGTCAAACCACTCATCTGACCGAGGTCCTGCATCTTCCTGGGCTGCAAATGCAACTCATTCTGTGTAAGTGGAAGCTTGAATCTGTAGCAAATAGTGGAGGCATTTTCTTGCTTTTTGTGTGTCCATATGATTTAGGCCTCCCTGTTGTATACAAGGAGATTTCCTGTGCACTGAGTGATGTTTCAGCATTCAAAGACAGCATCCTTGCAGTGGCCTCAAATACATACAACATAGAGCACCCTATTTGAAGCTTTGCCTGTCTTCTTGAGGTGCACAGAAGAAAACAGTCTTGGGTTTCCTAATCTGAAAAGAGTCATCTACCATACAGCCATATTAGAGCTGAGGGTTTTCAGGTAATCATGCTGAGTATCGACACTGTTTTCACCAAAGTCCTCAACTGGTTTAGCCACCATACCCTCATATCCCTTATACCATGAAGGATATAAATACCAAAAGGACAAGGCTTGCCATGCAGTGTTATACAAACATATTTACTTATTAAATCTGTGAAGGGTGTGTGTCAGGAGGATGGAGCCAGGCTCTTCTCAATGTCATCTAGTGATAGGACAAGGGGCGATGGTTGTAAGCTGGAACATAGGAGGTTCCATATGAATGTGAGAAGGAGCTTCTTCACAGTGAGGGAGATGGAGCCCTGGGACACATTAGGAGCACAGTGTAATCTGGCAGTTTTCAGGTCTAGAGGTAAAATGAAAAAATAGGGTTTTTGTCCTAAGCAAAAAAGGACATAAAATCCAAGGTCTATTGTGAACATTCCAGGTGGAAACATTTCTTTTTGCTATCCTGCATGCAAACTCAATGAGCTATTGATGATTGCTAAATTTGCTGTAGCACACTTCAAATCACTAACATGCTATAATGTGGTCACCCTCACCTGCTAAACAGATGGCAAGGAGTGTAAATGAGTTTATTTGACCCCTTTTTTTAATTGCTTTGGGCATCTTAAATTTAAATAATCACATTCAAAGCACTAACTTCAATCTAAAACAGGCTGCTATGGAGAAAGGAAGGATCCTCTTCAAAGGGAAAAATGGCTCTGGTAAACCGTACACCATTAGCCACAACATGCTACCAGGGATTGTTTAATTGAGGCTGCCATACTGAATTAACCAGATACATGCCCTGGGAAGGACAAGTAAATCAGAACTGCTTACAGATGATATCAATTGTTCTGTATGAAACTATGTGCTGCTTCTTTGATTTTTTTTTTATTTGCTTTTCCACTGCAAGGAAAATTAAAAGCCCAAACAAACTAACTCAGTCCTTTCTCCCTAAATGGTAGGACTTGAATGATTGCATGTTTGCTGCCAAAACCTCTTTGGGCTTCTGTCTGTGGATGGATTCACAAGTCACAAAAAAGTTTTCATCTGACCTTAATGCCCATCCTGTCAAGTTAATCTGCCTTAGTTTTACACTTTAAAGAGCAATTATGACTGCTTTGCTTTATATATTACATAGATCATTTGCTGTGGGAAGCAGCTGGAGAACTGTAAACCAGTTCATAAAATAGTAGGGAAAATGTCCTTGCTGCCACATCCAGATTGAGTGCTAAAGGGTCTCTGAGTTTCCTCAGTTTGAATTTTGAGGTTTCGCTTTTTGATATGTAAATATAGTTTTCAGAAATTTATTTTTCAGGAATTTATATATTTTAGCTGTTCCCAGATATTCAAACTAAATTTGCAAGGCAACAAGCCAGCTGGGATATGGTCCTGTAACTATGTGATGTTAGTACTCTTCAGCATCCTGAATTCTTAATTCATTCTCAGTCCATCTCTGTGTGTTGTCTACTGGGTAGTAAATATCAACCAGTCAGGCTAAACAAAGTCTAGATCTTCCAATGGAAACAAGTGAAATCTTGCATTATGCTCCCTCAAATCAAGAAGAGATCATATAAATCTGGTACCATAAACAAGACACATACTACTTAACTACAGGCACTTAACAACAACAGTGCCACACTGGGAGGTTATTTGCTATTGGCTTCTCTTCCAGTCAGTAGTGAAGGATTGGTGCTTCTTGCATAGAATGGCAATTGCCACAGAGCAGGGAGCTGTGTGAGAATAGGACTGGTATGAGATGGGTCTGAGATTGGGCAACAGCTTGACCCTATAGACTCCATATTAAAAGCACTGTGTAGACTCACCCAATAGTAACTCAGAGTGTCAGACTGTCACAAGCTGTTACATTTATAATTTTTAAAATTAACAAAGAAAGGTAGCTATAAAGTATGTGTAAGAATGTAGTATATAAGAAATAAACCTGCCTTAATTATCTATTTAATATTTTGCTTCAAGAAATACAAGAAATGCACAGGCCTGATCTTTAGAATGAAAACTTTTATAGTAGCCATTTTCAATTTAGCTTTGCTCCAGAATCGTGTGTCATATAGGTAAGGGATGGTAAATAGTGATGATCGGTTACTGTCATACACCAATCATGTAAACAACCAGCATGTAAGTATGAAGAGATGTCTTCCTGTAGAATAATAAAGGTAGCATATCCCTTTATTTAACAACATCCCAACACTCTACGCATCGTCAGTCTAGGTTTTCAGACTTATCACACAATTTCTTAGCTTCTGTGGCTTAAAGTGTATCCTTCATGTTAGTTTAGTATAGCTTTGTTGACTTTAATTTCCTTTTAGGGAATATTTTGTTACTCAAAAGCATTAAAAATATTAGTACTTGGAGACTGTGGGGTGGGTTTTTTTCAGTCAGGAAGCAGTTTCCACAAAACAAGAAGCCATTAACTGTCACGATCACATGTAAGTGTGGAGATACTGAACAGAATATTTATGAGTTATTTGCTGATTGTGATAAGGGGTTTGGAAGCTGGCATTAGTTATGGAAATACTGTCAGCAGTATTCTTGTTTTTGTTAATATCACAAGACTTGTATAAAATAATATAGAGAAATAGCCTTTTAAGTCTTATTGTTAAGATATTCAGAATTTTCAGTTATAGAAAAGCCCACAAAAAAGAAGGCTCCTCATACAAGTTATAAATGTGGGCAAGCCTAACTGGTTTCCCAGCTCTGAAGATTCACAGCTAAGGAATGACATGTCCCTGGCTCCCCTGACCTTCAGTTTTAGGAAAACAGACAAATTGATCTTAGTGAATGAAATAGTGGGGATGAAACACAGGCAGCCATTGATGACGCCTGGGAAAATTATGACTTGAAGGTGGCTGGAATTAAACCTGAAAGTGAGCTAGTCATTACAGTGCAACAGTGTTAAAGACTCCTACTAATCTGTCCTTCGCAAAACATTGGCATCTGCATCCGCTGCGCTAATTTAATCTTCTGAGTGGCTGGAAGGTTAAGTCCTTTATTTAGCACTTTCCACTGAGTTGTAACAGAAGCTTTAAGATTGCTCTTGACAACCATTATCATATCACGGAAGATTATAGTTGAAGCAGTAACTACAGTCTACAAGCTTGAATATGTGATCTGTTCCCTCACAAGGCACCCCTGAGTAAAGCCAGAAAGAAATAGAAATGCAAAGCCAGATGCAGCTTCAAAGAGGAAGAGAATGGAAAGCTCAGAGCAAGAGAATTAAAAGAAGTCAAAGAAAATACAGGGAAAAGGGAAGCCTAAAGTGAAGCTGAAGAAAGGACCATGTAGATCAATAAAAAGAAATATAAGACATTTGTAGACTTCCAGATGACCACGGGGCAGCACAGTCCTCCTGGCAGATTCTGAGGTTCAGATAGCTTGCCTTTTACTTTTGTTAAACTACTTTTAAGGCACTGTCAGAATACTGTTAAGCATTTCTAAGTTTAAGAGAGCAAACAGACTAGAAAACACACAAAGAAATAAGTCTCATGAGTCCTGGTAATTTAAAGCTTGTGACCTGAGCCTGTGAGCTCAGTGTGTTCCTGTGGCAAAGGATGAAGGATGTTTGCACTACTTGTTTGCACCAGATTCCTGTTGTGTTTAATGCCTTGCTTCAGGGGTTCTCTGCTAATTTGGAAAGGACAGAAAACAAATTCCAATCTTGACCACACTTGCTGTGCATTTTGACAAAATGAAGGAGGAGACAGACTTCCTCCGAGCATTCTAGATTTGCTAAGGCTGGAGATGGGATTTAGGCAGGGTGCTGATTTTTTCCCAGATCAATAATTTTTTTCCAAGGTGAGACCCCCACCTCTAATTCTGTGTTCAGTTTTGAACACCCCAATAAAATAGGGACATTGAGATGCTGGAGCATGTCCAAAGGAGGCTAGTGAAAGGCCTGGAAGACAAGACTTATGAGAAGCAGCTGACAGAACTGGGGTTCTTTAGTCTGGACAAAAGAGTCTGAGGGGATGCCTTGTCAGTCTACTAATACCACATTATAGATAGGTGGGGTTTGTTCTCTTCTCCCAAGTCACTGGTGATAGGATGAGAGAAAATGGCCTCAAGCTGTGCCAGGGGAGGTTTAGGTTAAACTTTAGGAAAAATGTCTTCACTGGAGGAGTGATCAGGTACTGGAACAGGCTGCCAAGGGAAGTGATCGCTATCCCTGGAGATGTTCAAAGTACATGTAGATCTGGCACTTTGAAACATGTTTCAGTGGACATAGTGGTATCAGATTGGTACTTAGAGTTGAAGATCTTGGAGGTGTCTTCCAACCTTGATGATTCTGTGATTCTATGAAGCATGTCTGCTTCATAAATAATCTAGTAGCATATTTAATATATTTGTCGCTATCTGCAAAATACAGGACATTGTAGTCTTCCTACTGTAGCAACGAGATAGGGTGAACTGAGAGGAAACACCTTTCCTAGTCGTGTATACATTTCTCAATGCACAAAGCTGAAGCAGCTACTTTTGAGGCAGCACTTTTGAGGCCTTTTCCAGTCTCTACTTCTTCTCCTTACCTACTCCTTAACAGTGGCTTTAAGTTTCCAGTGGCTTGCAAAAAGGATTTAAACTAATGTGAGACAAACCCGTGGCAAATTTATCCTTGTAACATCTCCTCTTCCCAAATTTTTCTGCATGTTATGAATGATGAAATCCATTTTAGGCACTGTCAGCTTACTTAATAGTTTCAGAAAAAACCAAACCAAAAATACTCTCTTCTGATGAACAAATTCCAGCTTTTCAGACAAAAGCTCTGTGTAATCAATCTCTCTCAAAGCTAAACAAGACAAAAAACCAACATTTCTATAGTGATTGCTCTTAGGAAGGGATTCATTGCTGAGAGTGAGTAGCTGCTGCTCCTACTGACCTCAAATCCTACCTGATTTTTGGCACAGAAGAACCAAACCTCAGTTAGCCTCCTCGAAAGGATGTAAAACAAACAAGGATCTTCAAACTTGGCCTTCCAGTCCTGTCAAATATTCATAGAATCTGCTGGCCAAATATGTGCTTCCTCTCATTTCACTGGTGGTCCATAGACAGAAAGGCAACGTTCTGCAAAGCTCAAGTGCTGTGTTCTTTTCTACAGAGCAGAGCAAAATTCTCTTCCCACAATCACCCAGAGAAAAGCCTTACAGTGAAAGAGAGGGAAGGGTAACCAAAAAACAGAAAGGACACTGAAAGAGGTACTGCATGAGGTCCGTTCCAGTTCTGTGCTCCTCGAAGGAAAAAAATGAGTGCATCTAGAGAGAATTACCCACATTAATTCCTGTAAATTTTGTCGGCACAAGCTCAGTGAAGAAGGCAAAACCTTAGATTCATCCTTCTTTCAGTAAAAGCAAGGTTGTCTTTTGAGATCCTTTCCAGTCCCTAATGGTCTGTGTCTCTGCTGCAAATATACATGTATGGACACCAGTGCAGGATTGCAGTCAAATCCCCATCAAGTATCTCATGCATTTTGGATTTGATTGACATTGCTCACCAAGGAAAGTATCACCACTAAAGAACCCAGCTATTAAAATGTGAAATGTTCCAGCTTCTTGCAGGTTCCATAACTACTTAATAATCCCAAGAATTTAGGGCCTTTTTTTGAGGTTATGTGAAGGCAACTGAAGTGTCACATGCTGTTAGCTCACTGTAGTTCTGGTCTTATATAATGCTACTGTAAGGTATATCCTGGTAGAACACTTCAGAGAGAAGAACAGAGAGCACATGGTTCTATGTCCATAACTCAAAATTTGCCTGTAAGCCAGTCCAAATGAGGATTTTCAGACGTAACTTTGTGGAGTGGCTGCCAAATCTAATCGCCTGGCAGTGGGTTAGCATTTCAGGTTTTGCAGTCTTAAGCATGCACTGCTGAACAGTATGAATGGCTCTATCAAACCAGGGCTCGGTATTATTCTTAATTTATTCTCATTACTGTCTGAAAGGTGACTATTTTTCACAACATAACTGGGTATTCTGGTTGCAGGAAGGTACATCCAGAAATATTGTTCCTGGAGAGCAGATTACTGCTGCCAGTGCTCCTGCTTATATGATTTCTCAGTGGTCAAAATTTTAAAGCATAAATCTTCAAACCTTCTTGTGTAAGCATCAACACTGACTTTAAATCTTCCTTAACCCTCACCATCATTTCAACTCCATTTGCCACAAGATACAGCATGATGTTTTCAGTATCTGAAGGGGGCCTACAAAGAGGCTGGGGAGGGACTATTTAGGATGGCGCATAGTGACAGTACTAGGGGGATGGAGCAAAGCTGGAGATGGGTAGATTTAGACTGGATGTGAGGAGGAAGTTCTTCACTGTGAGAGTGGTGAGGGCCTGGAATGGGTTGCCCAGGGAGGTGGTTGGGGCCCCTGGTGTTCAAGGCCAGGCTGGATGGGGCTCTGGCCAGCCTGGTCTAGGGTGGGGTGTCCCTGCCTGTGCTGGGGGAGTTGGAACTGGATGATGGTTCCTTCCAACCCTGAGTGATTCTGATTCCGTGCCTTCTCTAGTGAGGTGAGCCTGCTGTGGCAGGGGGATTGGACTAGATGATCTTTCAGGGTCCCTTCCAATCCCTGATGATTCTATGATTCTATGAAGAGTGCAGACACTCTCATGTGATGAGACAGCCTGTGGAGCCAAGGTGTCTTGATTGGATAGGAAAATTGCACCATCCTCTCTGTTCTGCTTCTGTGCTTTAAAGTCAGTTCAGGTGTCTGCTATTAGATATTGCCACAGGGATGTTTTACATTCTTCTACATGTGGTGTCAACAAATCCACATAAATTTAAAAAAAAACAAACCCCAACCTCAATTGTGTTAAAAAAACTGAAAACAAAACCTTTGATCCCACCTATCACTTGGACCTGCAAAAGGAGATGATAAAACATCAAGACAAATAATCAACCATCAGTATCTACCAAACAATGTGAGAAAACCCTTCACATTTTCCAGTCTAATTTTCCCAGCCCAGATAAAATTGTTTGACAGAATAGACATGATGAAGCGCAGATTTCAGTGTCTTGTGCAATGACTAACACCTTCCTGACCCTGTCCTTCTCTGTCACACCTTATACTCAAGGTGGAAAAATAATCCTCATGGCACAAGACCAGGTGCCATGTGGGAAGCCATGTAGTGTTACTCTTTTGGGGGTTAAAGAGACTGGAAATGAATTCTTCACCTTCATATGTGTCTGTCCCAAGGGGAATGCTTCTCCATGCCTTCTTCAACAAACGTTGTCATCTAATCTGTTATGTTGTATGCTAGTCTGACTGCTCTTTGGGAGAAGATAAAGGTACAGCTCTGCAGTGACCTGGGTGTTGCTGGACATGGATCACGGTTGATCTGCAGTAACATTGCTCAGAAAGGGAAGGTTAGGGGAAAAATTAAACTGTGACATTTTGGAATGAAATAAGGTTTCTTAACACAAATTGGAGTGTGAAGTTCAGTTTAATTAACAGGAGGATCACCTTGAGAAGAACATTAGTGCTCTCAGTGTTGTGGCTAATATTGAAGGGCAGGAGCTTCATTTTTCATGCATTATTCAGATTCAGTCTTGTAGTTACAGAGCAACTGATTTCATGGTTGGGTTAGGCTCTGTTCAGTTTGTCATCCTTTGTTTCTGTTTCTGTTGTTCCAGAGAAAGCTTCACAGATGTGGGCGAGCTTTTCCGTGTGGTGGGATGAGAACTCTGTTCAAGAAGAGGAATTTGGTTATGAGACAGATTTGAGATGGTGTGGGGAGATTAGTCACTCTGCTGTCTGGAACACTTCTGTTAACTGAGATTTTGAAAGTCTTTCTGTAGAGGGGTTGGAGAAATTCTTGGTGTCTTCCAAGGGGAGACATGGCAGGAGAATAATGATGTTTAATGTGATCTTCACAGAAGGACAAAAGAATGGGCCCTTTCCTCTTACTCACCTACATTTTGCCCAACTTTTCCCCTTTCCATTCCTCTGTAAGTCCACCCTTTCTTCCAGACAGTAATGCTGGTGGTGATCTATTCTTATCTGTATGTCTCTGATTCTGCTTCTGTATTTCTCTTTCCAGTTCCTCCAGATTTTTCCTGCCAACAAGGATATTCCCCAGGTGGGCTGTAAAATTGCTCACCACCCACAGGGCTGGAACACTGAGTAGGGCTAAGCACGACGGGTACCAGCACCAAGCATGAACATGAGAGGGAGAAGAAAGTCACCAAGGAAGTCAAGGGCTGTCTGCAGTGACAGGCAGGGAGGGTTGCTAAAGGGTTATTTTTTACTTAATTCAGGAAAAACAAAGTTTTCAATATCCAGACTAAAAAGCAGAGCCTTGGCCTCCATTTCTTCCATGCCAGAGAAGATCTTCGTCACTACTCCTTTGGTATCGAGCTCCTTCTTTTATCTTGAAAATCAGTTGCATTATTCAAGTTAATACAGTATTAGATACTTAAATGTGCCATGTGTGATTGAGGTAATCAAGCAGCTGAAAGCACCCAACTGTGTAATACTCTACCCAAAGAACATTGTACAACATCACATAGATGCATTGCTACTCTCAAACCCCTGGGTTTCTCATGCTGGCTTGCTCTTGTCTACACTCTGTCCCAACTATAAGCTGACATTTATAGCTTGTATAATACTAACACATCTAAGCACCATCTGTCTTATGGAAAGGGAAGAGGTAAATGGAGTTTTCTATTTTGCAGGCAACCATTCTTGACCCTTCTAATAGTGTCATTCATACAATTTCTCTTGAGTAAGGAAGCTCAAATATAAGAAAAAGTCACCTCTGTCTACTTTGCTTCAGGCACTTTCATCTGCCACTTAACTCTGATGTTATTTGATGTTAATAGCTATCTTTCCTGGCCACCATTTTGCACACAAGTGGTCCTTTTCTTGTCTTCACTGTCGATTGGCAAGCTTACCGGAAAAGGTCATTGCAAGAAGACAAATTAATCTCAAGCATTGGCATTCCAATGCCCACATTTTCTCCTTTTTTTTTTTTTTTTGGGAGGCTTTGCTTTTTTGATTTTGGGGATATTTTTTGGGCAGGGCAGGAAGAGACAGAAGGATTTTGTTTCATATAGCTCTGTTGTTACAAGTGTGAAGAATGAGTGCTTTAAAGAGCAGTAATTGATGACACTCTGTATGACTGTATGTTTTTATCCTCTCGCATTTCCTGTGGGGATTCAGTTTTCACTCTTTTTTCAATGGGTGTAAGCTGGAACATAGGAGGTTCCACATCAACCTGAGAAGGAACTTCTTCACGGTGAGGGTGACGGAGCACTGGAACAGGCTGCCCAGGGGGGTTGTGGAGTCTCCCTCACTGGAGATATTCAAGACCCGACTGGACAGGTTCCTGTGTGACTTGGTTTAGGTGATCCTGCTGTTGCAGGCGGATTGGACTAGATGATCTTTCGAGGTCTCTTCCAGTCCGTTGTGATTCTATTCTATGATTTAATTGTGCTGTGCATTTTATGTTCTGAGAATTGAATACGTCTTCTGTTTTTAACTCAAATTAAGCTAGTTTTTGTGTTTGCTTGAAATATGTATGTGGTTTTGGAACCATTAGCACATTAACTAAAGTCTGTGGTTAATTTTGTCTCAGACCTGATCAACTGATCAACCAATGACATAAATGGAAAGCCAGGCAGAAGCTGAGTTAAACCCTTGACAGGTACTTGATTTCTGTACTTAGTTATGATTTCAGCTTAACTCAGCTGTTCATTATGGCCAAGCAAGATGATTCATTTTTCTTGCTGATATACTGAATCCTTGTACTAGCAGGAAACAAACATTTTCTTGGTAAGATGAACTCAGTTTTTACAGTGATGAATGACTCACTGAGAAATCATTCTTGACAGTGGCTGGAGCCATTTTTAAATACTATTTTTCTAGGAAGACTTTGTTTAGTTCTAATTTATGGTACAGGCTAGCACATCTATGAGTATTATTAACATTTTTACATCCTCTAAAGGAGGACTGTGGCATCCATACTAACATCACAGACTCCTATTTTATTTCCCATGATAGCAGGACATTTTGAGATCTACCTTGCTCAAGAAAGCACATTTCTTCCAAGGTAAATTTACCAATTCACCAAAGAAAGAGTAATATCCACTTCATTAACTCAGTCTTAATTACCTTGTACATACAACAGGCCTTTTCCCTCTAAGGTGATGTAGGTAAATCCTTAACAACAGTAAGGTGAATGACAACAGTGAAACTTCTCTACTATGTCTGTAATATTGCTATTTCCCTCAACAGACTTACACTTGGAGAAGTGTTTACATTTGCATCTTTTTTAAAGTAGCAGTTTCCATTCTTATTTCTGTTGTGTCGGATCTTGGCTCTCAGATGAGTAGTCTGTGGCCCTAAAATGTAAAGCTAACAGCTCTGTACTACTGCTCTCCTTATATTGTTTCTTCCGCATGTGCCAGCACAGAGGAACAAAAAGGTTTTGCCGTGCTAACATGTTTACGCTTTAAAGGTCCTTTTCAGGCAAACACATACATCACCATATAGTGTACACCATGAGTATTTCAATTTCAGTTTGTAGGTAACGGGATTTAAAGTCTAGCCATGATCTATCAGGAACACCCATTAATTAGAAATTACTCATGTTTTGACTGTCATTCTCCAGGCCTCTTGAGCAGAGATGAGAAAAGCACAATCTAACATGACTTCAAGAGGTAGGGCTGAAATAGGTAAGAGACAAAATTCCAAGACTTGCCAGTAGATACTGTGCATTTAACAGAGATGTGGCACCCATGAAACATGCCATGCCTCAAAATCTGAAGAATGTCAAGCACCTCCTATTTTAATGGACCATTTTCAAACACTTTACCACTGAAAGAAGTGAAAGAAGCAAGTGGTCATGAGATCAGGACAGGGAGACAGAAAAGGAAATTTGAACTGTTTGAGCACAGGGCAGAAGAATAATGGAATCTAAGACTAAATGAGAAGGAGGAAGTTTAAAAAAGAGAGTTAGACATAAGAAGATGGCATTTTAGGAGTCATAAAGATCAGATAGGTCATAAAGATCTAAATCCCAAGGCTGAGATTTAGATCTGAAACAAGAGGACAGTAGAGGCTTTACAAACAGCCTGGTCCTCTGCTTCAAAGCCTAAAAGGACTAAAGGGTCAAAAGGGTTTTCAACAGAAACATGATTTTAAAGCATTTTAAACCTACCTAAAGCTAAGTTGCAGAGAAAACTACCTTTTTCATAACCTAACTGGTACCACTTATTCTGTTAGCTCCAGAAGCTCTATAGACATCAGCCATTAGAACTAATTTGTCTACCTTCCTGCTGAAAAAGTCAGTATAAAACTACATTATGAGATTCCACCTTGTCATTTTCTCAAAAACCATGAAGTTTAAAAAGCTGTATTCCAAGAGTGTAAAGAAAACAGAGAAGCATTCTCAGAGTTAAGAAGGAGCAGCCATACACATTATGATAGCAAGGAATTAGATGGTTATGCATGACCATTAATTGCATATGATGCTTCCTATATCCTTGCCTAAACTAGCAATGCCTTCTCAACTTCAGATCTTAAGTACTTTGGTTTTTCTATAGTAATTTCTCCAAACTTTATTTAATGCTTACCACTCAAACTCTCTGAAGGCAAAATAATTAACTGTTCAGATTTTATGGCTGTCATCACTGCAGAAACAGGATGTTAACTTTCCCTACACTGAGATTTTAGGGGAGGTGGAAAGAGAGTTCATTTTCCCCTATTTACTTCAGAATTGTAGCTCAAACTAAGGTGAAAAACTATCCACCAGTAATGATCATTTGACTAAGACACCAGCAGCCTGACTGTTTAGCCTACTTAACAACTCCAGGTGTGAAGCCCAGTTCCTCTTGACTGTATGTGAGAGTGCACAGCAGGTTCATATGGCTGCACAGAAGATTAGAAATGCATGTTTGTAGGAATCTTGTCAATATCTGGCTTATCAAAATAAAATATGTATCATGCATAAAATCTCTTGTAAAAGTGGGAGCAGAGTTCCATCCTGCAAGGTTAAGTTTGAATGTCTCAGCCATGGCTATGTGGTAGATAGCTCAGCTAAGATTAGCCTTGATGTTCCTGGAAAAAGAAGAGATGATTGTATAATAAAATATCATATTCATCCATATTTTGTTGTCTATGGCCTCAAAAATACTCAAATTTGCCAACCTTTGTTTTCCATGAAACCAAATGTAGATAAAAGCAAAACCATTTCTGAATGTCTGTGTAAATTTTGCGTATCTCCTATTTATTTTTTAGTTAAACCTGATTTCAATTATTATTCAAGATTCTAAAATGCAATATTAAACTAGTTAACAGCATCACCATATGTAACTCCCATCACGCCTGAAACCTATGAATTTTTCTCTTGCCATTAGGCTTTGTATATTTTTTCACGCTTGTTTAAAAGAACAAAACATTTATAGCAGCTCTTCTTTCTCTATAGAATCCTAGGTCTCACACTTTGTAGTCCGCCCCATTTTCTGTGTCCTTCATAGTTTATAAGTTCTTGTACTGTCCTGGGTTTGAAAGAGAGGGCGTAGATTGTTCTTGGGCTGATGCCAGCAATTCAAGCATACAACCAGCTTTCGAAGAGAATTTAACAGGCAATGAAACAATCTTCCTAAAAAGAAAGAATTTATTGAACCCACAACCAACAAGGAGAAAGGAAAAACCCAAACAAGAAAAATAAACAAACAGAAACTGCACCACAATGCCATACACACACCCTGAGGAAAATGGGAGACAGCTACTGCTTTGGTCTTTGATTTCAAAACTAGAGCCCTTGGAAATGGCATATACTTCAAGCAGAGGAGAATGCAACCACCTCTTCCATCCTGGAGACTTGTTGATCTCCTCACAAGTCATGGTCTGCAGATACCAGACTTCCTGGCCATCCCAGACTGTTGAACACTTCACAGCATAGCTGACATTAGGCTCCCTCTCTGACTGTCCAAAATGGGCAAATTCATTACAGCGCAGCTTGGCTGGCAAAATACTGATCAGACAGGCCTGATCCTCAGACTGCAATAGCGTCCTCCATGCAGGAACGTGCACTTTAAATCCCAGTCTCTCTCTTCTTGCTGAAGTTCAAGAACTCTCAAATTCTTCTGTGTCTTTTGGCACAACAGTTCAGCCAAGCATGAAGGAACTCTCAGACACCCCAGCTTGGGGCTTCTTCTCTCCCAATTACTCCAGCATTTGTCAGTTCCTCAGTGATAAAGCTGAAAAACTGCATCTGTACCAGTCCCCATGGCTAGGGACAAAAGCAAGATGGCGCAGGTCATGTGGAGTCATGCTTGTGGTGAGAACAAAGTCGAGATGGTGCTGGCTGGTCATGTGGGACCATCCTTCACAGCGAACAAGGCACGGCTACTGTGATTGAAAGGCCTCATGCAGGTGTCTCTTTCTCCCTTCCTCCCACTTTGGTTACCATTCAGAGGGACAAGAAGGGTTAAGTTTAGCAGACTCTGATGTCTTCAAAAGCAATCAGCTTGCAGAGATCACCATGGCTTTGCTGGGGGAGGAGCAGTGACTGTGGAGAAGTGCCAGTCCGACCGTTTCCAGTTGCGCACTGTGCCTCACAGTGCGGGTGGGAAGAAGGCTGCCACGGTAGCAGCAGCAATTTTGCACCCAGCAGCTGTAGCAGCAGTGGGGCACTGGTCAGTCACTCAGTCACACCCACCTGGCAGTTCAGCGGTTTGGTTTGGCCTGTGCCCAAGTGGCTGTAGCAGTGGCACTTTGAGCGGGGCTGTGACCAGCAGGAGTGGTGGCTGTAACTGAGCCACATCTGCTCTGTGCTCAGCTCCACTGCAGGAGCAAGCACCAGGAGCGGCTGCAGTGGCAGCAACAGAGAAAAACCATCCCTGTGGTCCAGAGCAGGGGCTTGTGGGGCCAGCCTGACAGCGGGGCTGCCTGGGGATGCTGAACAACTATAGCTGGGGCCATGCGGGCTCTACTCTCGGCCACTGCTGTTCATGTTGCTTCCCAGGCAAAGGGGGATTGGGGAGCCACCCTCCTCCATCTGCGGTATCCCAGGGAAGAGCTCTGAAAGAAAAGGGACGAATGTGGAAATCAACCTTGATTTGCTTGCTGGCCTCTGCCTGCCTCTGGGTCAGGTCACTGCCCAGGGACTAACAGGAAAACTATGTCTAAAACTAAAATGCATTTTCTTCATAAAAGCACCAAAATTAAACAGGTCACTTTTCAAACCATAACACGCACCTTTAGCGGTAATATTTTCTCTTGAGCACACACATTGTTAAGCATGTATTTCTCAAGTCACATAAATAATCTAAATTCATTTACATCAAGTACCACAGGATACTGACATCTTAAGGTGTCCCAGTTAAAACAACAGAAAGAAAAGCAACCTTGTCTCAAGAGGTCTTGGATAGAATTTATCAGGCAATGAAGCAGCTTCACGAAACAAAAGGGTTTATTAGCTCTGTATCTAAGAACAGAAAGAAAAAGCCCAAGCAAGCAAAAACACAAAAATAGAAACTCCATCACAATGTCATTACACACATTTGGTAAAGGATTCTGTAGGCAGTCTTTGGCATTAGGCCTGGTCCCTTGGGGACAGTGGGACACACACTGCAGCAAAAGGGGATGCCCATCCCTAGGACACTTCGAAGTCAGATATTCCAACATTCTGCCAAATGTTTAAGAGTCATCAGACCTTTCAGCTTCTTGCATGGACATTCCTGACAGCTGAACAAAGCAAACGCCCCTCAGGTCTCTGTTCTCCCACTTACTGAAGCATTCCCAGTTCTCTCGGGGGCAAAATGACAACAATGTCTTTTCCTGCTGTTCAGTAAATCAAAGATGGCAGTGAATGCATGGGTTACCACTCCAGCGTCTTCAGGCTTGTGGTGGTTTGTGTGGCTTTGCTCCACTCAACATGGAGAAGAATTAGACTGATGGTTTCCTGTTGTGCCTGCCCTTCTCACCATACAGGTATGGGAAGGGCTTTCTGTTGGCACAGCACAGTCCAGAGCCACACGCTCCGGCACAACAAACAGGGAATAGGGCATCCTGCCACTACAGTCTGCTCCCCCTTCACCATGCCCAGCTCTGGGTGGGCAGTGGAGTTGTGCTTGCAGCATTCCAGCCTTCGCCATGGGGAAAGGGAAGGCGGGAGGGAGCAGCAGCCGCTCACTGCCCCCACTGGGGCTGCAGTTCAGGGGGTGGGTGAGCTGCAGTGCAGCTCCCAAAGAAGAAGAAAGAGACTGCTCATCCCCAAGCAGAATCTTTTACTGGGATGCAGGGTAGATGGAAATGTCCCTGGCACTCCCCTTTAAACCTACCACAAAAACCCTTTCAAAGTCCCCCAACCTGAATCCTCAATCTCGAAGCCTTGGGCGTCTTCATGTCTCCTGCAGCAGCTGGAGCATTTGTCCACTCAAATGGGCCATCACAAAAAAGAATACCTAGGCCCAAAGAGTGGTTAATGACTCAGTCTCCCTGGGTAGCAGAAAATGCTATCTAGAGTGGATTCTACCCTCTCTCAGTCTAAAATCGTAACAGATATTATTTTGGGAACAAAAGGAAATGAAAGTCAAAACGAAAATCTTTTTTTCCTAACCCAGGACAGAAGGGATGCTCAACAGGTTTGCCATAGGCTTTACAGATGTTTTATCTCTTCATGGCCCAGTCGACCTCTCTGTCATAACCATAACCAGACTGTCCCCCCAGCAGTCCAGAGTAACAAACGTGGCTACATGTGGTAAGAGGAGAATTTCCCCACCTCCCCCTCCCTCAATCAGCTGAGCAGCTGAGCTGGAGAGAGGCGTGGGCGAAGTCGCAGCACCACGGGGCTCTTTAAACACCTTAACATCTGGTGGGTGTCCTCAGTGCTTGACTGCTGAGCCTGCTTGCTCACTATGGTTGCAACCCGGCAGAAGACTGCTGCCAAGAAAAATGTTGAGACACAGACAGAGGTCCCGCACAAAAATGTGAGTGTCCAGGCCTCTGGCTGCAGTGACTGTCTGAGCCTGGTCCTTGCAATGTTGCAGTGCAGAATGACAGAGACAATGCCTGTTTTCGGTGTGACGAGCTGAATGATCCTCTTAGCCAGATAGTGGAGCTGAAGGAGGGGGTAGAGAGGTTGAAGAGTATTATGGAGTGTGAGAAGAGTGTGTCTCAGGGATTGAAGGGGCTGGTTCCACCAATCTAAGGCAGCCAGCAGGGACCTCACAAGAAGCACATAAGATTCTATCACGTTGCAATCAAGAAATGGTAGTGAACCATCAAACCGACAAAGCATCTGCTATAGTGTTCCCTCTGTCCTCTTCCTGCCCAGTTAATGATGATGATTTAGGGGACAGAGGGTAATGACAAAAGGTCCCTGATCTGCACCACAGATTCACCAAGGCCATATCCTGCCTGACAAACCTGGTGGCCTTCTATGAACAGGTCACAACATTAATGGATAAGGGGCGAGTGACTGATGTCATTTACCTGGACCTGAGCAAAGCCTTTGACACTGTCCCGCACCACATTCTGGTCTCCAAGATGGTGGAACATGGCTTTGATGGGTGGACCACTAGATGGGTAAAGAACTGGCTTGATGGCCACACCTAGAGAGTGGTTGTTGATGGGTCCATGTCCAAGTGGAGGCCAGTGACAAGCAGAGTCCCTCAGGGATCAGTCCTGGGACCAGTCTTGCTCAACATCTTTGTCTGGGCTCATTGACAGATCTTTAAACTAGGTATGAAGGGGGCCACGGGTGAAAAGAGGGTCATTTGAAAGGATCCTGAATGTGAAGAACAGAAATTACGGGAGAGGAGTGCAGGATTAGAAGGATCTTAGACTCTTGTGTCCTGGCAAAGGTGAATGACACCCCATATGACAGGAAGACCAAAAAGGTTGTTGACGGGATAGATACATCTGAGTATGCTCTGGAGGGTATTAGGGTTTCTCCCACACAAAGGGTGGCCCGGCTGAGGTGTATCTATACTAATGCACACAGGTTGGGCAACAAACAGGAGGAACTAGAGGCCATTGTGCACACGGAAAGCTGTGATATACTTGCCATCACAGAAATGTGGTGGGATAAGTGACACAATTGGAGCACTGCAATTGATGCTTACCAACATTTCAAAAGAGACAGGTAAGGTAAGGAGGTGGTATGGTGGCCCTGTGTGTTAGGGAGAATTATGGATGCTTAGAATGATGACAGGCTTGAAAGCTTATGGGTTAAAAATCAAAGGAAACTCTAATAAGCCAAAGGTCATTGTGGGAGTCTGCTACAGACCACCCAATCAGGATGAAGAGACAGATAAAATACTTTATAGACAGTTGAGTGAGGTCTCTCGATCTTTACCCCTTGTTCTCATGGGGGATTTCAACTTTCCGGACATCTGCTGAAAAATATAATACAGCAGTGAGGGAACAGTCCAGGAGGTTTCTCAGCTGTGTGGGAGAAAACTTCCTGACACAGATGGTTAGGGAGCCAAGAAGAGGATATACAGTCCTTGATTTGCTACTTGTTAACAGAGAAGATCGTGTTGGGGATGTGTTACTGTTTGAAAACTACCAACATTTTCAGATGTAGAGAGTTATGGTTTCTTGAAGAAAAATGTGTGTGTTTTGCTGTAAGATAATTCTTCCAGTGACCTGTCCTAGGACGTGACACTATAAAAGAGAGCTGATGAACATCCCAGACCCTTTTTTCTTCTGGGACCTTTGCCCCAGCACATCAACATGGGTCTCTGCTTCCTCTCACACTACAGGGTGTGGGGGGGACATAAAGGGACATGGCAGCCTGCCACAGCCCCACTGCCCTCCCAGGGACAGGGGTGGAGAGCAATGACCTGCTGGAAGCAGCAGTTGCCTCCCAGGCCCCTTTTGTGCCTGGGGGAAGCAGGCTGAGAAGCAGGCCCCAGCCTGGCCCAGCCCAGCTCTGTCCCCAAGTTGGAACAGCAAGCCAAGAAGCAGGACCTGGCCTCAAGTTGGAATGGTGGGCTGGGAAGCAGGACCCGGCCCAGCACTGTGATGATGGAAAGCCCTTCCCCAGCTCACCTTCTGAGGTGGCTGGGTGTTAGCAAGAACCACCAGTGCCGATTCCTCCCCTCATGGAGCGACCTACAGCTGCATCCAGCAACCCATGGTGAGCTGAAAAACACTCCGCTTTCCCCTGTAACCAAAGCAGGAGGAGGGGAGAAAGAGAGAGAGAGAGAGAGAGAGAGAGTAGGGGAATAGCACCACCTTGGCCACGTTTGTGGCATGGGGGAGGCCTCTGTTGACATCAGCCATGCGGCCACTACCATCTTTGAGCCAGTGATCAGCAGGAAGAGAAACTGTTTGTCATTTCTGCAGCTGGGAAAAGCTGGGGATGCTCCAGTAGTGGGGAAAGAAGACGACTTAGGACAGGCATCGGAGAATTCCTTTGTGCTTGGCTGAACTGTCTGTTCTGAAAGAAGCAGAAGGACACCAGAAACCTTAAACCTTTAGCAAGAGAAGAAACTTGGTTCTTTTTAAAAGGCATGTTTCTGCACTGAGGAAAGCAGTGCAGGCTCTGAGGAATCAGGCCTGTCTGATCAGCTCTTCTGGACAAGCTACACTGAAGATTTGGAGAGTTTGCCGGTTTGGAACGGCCGAAGGTTTGGTGTCTGCAGACCAGGGTATGCAACTCGTATGAGGCCTGGCAGGTCTCATAGAACGAGTAGAAGAGAGCATGGTTGTACCCCTCTCTACTCAATCGACAAGCCTTCCTCGAAAAAATGTCGAATGTAAAAACACAAAGGCCAATACGATAGTAACCTCCCATCGTATTTTTCTCAGAATATGTGATGGCATTTGTGACGGAGTTTCTGGTTTGTATGCACTAACTTGCTTAACCTTTTTCTTCTCTCCATATATAGTTACAGAGTTAATAAACCCCTTTCATTTTCCTTAAGCTACCTTTTGATTGGCAAATTCTATCCAAGATCTCATCAAGACCCAGCAGCTCTTTCCTTTCTTTTTCTTCCCCTCTCCTCTGCCCTGCTGAGACCACATCTGGAATATTGTGTCCAGTTCTGGGCCCCTCAGTTCAAAAAGGACATGGACAGTTGAAAAACCACAGAGCAATGAGGATGATGAAAGAAGTACATGATGAGGAAAGGCTGAGGGAGATGGGTCTCTTTAGCTTGGAGAAATGTAGACAAAAGGGTGACCTCATGAATGTTTATAAATATGTGAAGGGTGGGTGTCAGGAGGATGGAGCCAGGCTCTTCTCAGTGTCATCTAGTGATAGGACAAGGGGCAAAGGGTGTAAGCTGGAACATAGGAGGTTCCACATCAGTATGAGAAGGAATTTCTACACAGTGAGGGTGACAGAGCACTGGAAGGGGTTGCCCATGGGGGTTGTGGAGTCCCCTTCCATGGACATGTTTAAAACCGTCCTGGATACGTTCCTGTGTGACTTAGTCTAGGTGATCCTGCTGTGGCAGGGGGATTGTACTAGATGATCTTTCGAGGTCCATTCCAATCCCTAATGTTCTGTGATTCTGTGATTACACCCTAGAGTACTGAGGCAGCTGGCAGATGTGGTTGCCAAGCCACTTTCCATCATCTTTCAACAATCTTGGTTAACCAAGGTCGTCCCAATGGACTGTAGGCTGGCAGATACGACACCAATCTTCAAGAAGGGCCAGAAAGAGGATTCTGGCAACTACAGGCCTGTCAATCTCATCTCAGTGCCAAGGAAGTTTATGGAACAGATCATCTCGAGAGCCATCATGGAGCAATTAAAGGTCAGCCAGGCAATCAGGCCCAGTCAGCATGGGTTCATGGGAGGCAAATCCTGCTTGACAAACCTGATCCTGCTCTATGGTAAGGTGACTTGCTTAGTGGATGAGGGAACATCTGTTGATGTAGTCTATTTGGGCTTGAGTAAGGCCTTTGATACTGTCCCCCACAACATCCTCATGAATAAGCTGGCTGCCCATGGCTTGGACAGTTATGTACTCTGCTGAGTGGAACACTGGCTGGATGGCTGAGCCTGAAGAGTTGTCGATGGAGCTAAATCCATTTGGAGGCTAGTCATGAGTGGTGTCCTCCAGGGTTTAGTGCTGAGGTCACTCTTTATCAGTGATGCTGATGAGGTGATTGAGTGCACCCTCAGTAAGTTGACAGACAATACCAAGTTGGGAGAGAGCATTGATCTGCTGGAAGGTAGTAAAGCTATACAAAGGGACCTTGAGAGACTGCATCAATGGGCTGAGGATAATTGTCTGGGTTTCAATTGTGCCAAGTGTTGGGTCCTGCATTTTGGTCTCAATAATCCCAAAGTGTGGCTGGAAAGCAGTCTGGCTGAAAAGGACTTGGGGGTTCTGATTGGCAGGTAGCTGAATATGAGTCAGCAGTGTGCCAAGAAGGCCAGTGGCATCCTGGCCTGCATTAGAAACTGTGTGTCCAGCAGGAGTAGGGAAGTGATTGTCCCCCTGTACTCAGCACTGGTGAGACAACGCCTTGAGTACTGTGTTCAGTTTTAGTACAAGGGAGACATTGAGGTGCTGGAGCCAGTGCAGAGGAGGGCAATGAAACTGATGAAGGGCCTGGAGAACAAATCTTATGTGGAGAAATTGAGAGAGTTGGGGCTGTTTAGTTTGAGGAAGAGGAGGCTAAGGAGAGACCTCATAGCTCTCTACAACTATCTGAAAGGACTTTGTATAGATGTTCGTGCTGGTCTCTTCTCACAGGTAATTAGTGACAGAACCAGAGGGAATGGTTTCAAGCTTCAGCAAGGTAGGTTTAGATTAAACATTAGGAAAAAATTCTTCACGGAGAGAGTGGTCAGGCACTGGAGTGGGCTGCCCAGGGTGGTGGTTGAGTTACCATCCCTGGATGAGTGTAAAAGAAGCTTATGTTTGGTGTTGGGGTGTATAGTTTAGAGGTGAACTTGTAGAGTTGAGTTGATAGCTGGACTCAATGATCCCAAGGGTCGTGTCCAACCTGAATGATTCTGTGATTCTGTGACTGACTCTACCCACTTCTGTATAAATGTGACTCTAGCTTCCAAGACAGCAATGCTTGTGGAACCTTCACCATTTTTCCAGTTTGTTCAAGTTTCTTGTTCTGCATTCTGCTCAGTCCATGTCTGTCACAATTTCCAAATCTGAGAATAGGCAAAGTTCTCATGCTTGAGCTAGAGGAAAGACACAGGCAGCAGAAAGCCAACATAAAACTGTCATAGCAATATCAGACTCTTCCAAAGTAGCCAATAAGTCCATTCCAACAACAGTATGAAAGTCTGCCTTATTCAGAGTTTTCTCCTGTGTGGATGTACGTCAAAACTGGCAAGGACAATCTTTGTGTGGGTGTATTGTGGGGGTTTTGGATTAAATCGTTTGAATTCCCTTTTTTTCACATTATTTTTATTTTCCAGAGCAGTAGGTGGGGAGACAGTCAAGTTGGATGGAAAAGGTGCTACTGACTCATACGGATGAGAAATAGCCACCCTTAAGAAGGCATTCTGGATTTATGCTTGCTGATTCATAACTTCCTACATACATGTGGGGAAAAAAAGTGTGGATTCTGCCCTGAGCTATAATCTGCAGGAAACCCGCCTTCCCGTCACAAAGTGAGACAGTAGTTTCAAAACTGTAGGAGGACTTAACTCCAACTCTCAGATGATGTTCCCATGTAAAATGTTTAGGAAAATGGCTTGAAAACACTATTCCAAACCACCAAGTCCTACATACTCTGCTTTCACAGAGAAGTCAAAACTAGTTAGAGCTTGTATTTCCCGGTTAAAGCTGGTAAAAAAAATGTACTAATCAAGCAATAAGAGAAGACAGTTGAACAAGAAAGACACAAAGAGTTTTGTAGAAAACTGTTTTTTCTTTTCCATGCAAATGCTACTAGAACAGTTATTTCATTATGTCTCAAGCAATTAAATAAAACAATACATAAAGAACATTAACAAAATCAAGAAAAAATACAAGGCAAGTACGTGCAACAAGTTTTTCAAAGGGACTCTAACCTCTTTATAGCCAAAGAGTTTATTGATCAATTGCATGTCCACGTGGCTTCACGAAGCAGCCTGAAGAGGGAAGATTCAGTAAAGGGAAAAAAAAAGATTTTGGAGAAAGTTGAGCAGGCTTCCATTCTCACTGCTCAAAACTAAATGTGTATTTCAGATCATGTGAAACAAGAATATCTGTAGATCTAACCTTCTTTTAATGCTTATTCCCCTTCACAATGGACATATCCACCCTAAGGCTAGTGTGCAAGATATCCTTGAACTGGAAATAAAACCAATATATTCAAAATTTCTAACACCATGAATAAAGAGTCAGATACTGTGTCTAATGTGTTACAGACATGGCCACTACAGCTAAAGTCCTTTGTTAAGCCTTGTCAGCTTGTTTCTGAAATTATGTGTTCAGGGAAAGACAATAATCAGACAGTTCGGTGTTCTGAAATCAGTTTCAACTAAACAGTTTTAACTGGGATTAATTTAGTGCTACCTTTTTGCAGGACATAGGTTTTGCATTCACAAGTCTGAGCTTTCTTGTTTTCTGAGTCTGGCCAGAATGACAATCAGAAAAAGGAAATAATAATAGCAATAACAGTTGTACTTAAATTAAAGTTGAGATGCTGATTTTATGTAGATTGTGCAGGAAAATTCAAGACAATTATTAAATAATTTAACCAAAAATATCCTCAGCTAGGGAAAACTCTATGAAGCAATGTGAGCATTGGAAAACATTTGACTTTGGTGGAATCATAGGAATGAATAAAGCAGAATTTGGCTTAAACTGTTTAAAGACAGTGCTGCCATGTACAGGGTACAGTGGAGTCTACAGTCAGCTTCACAGACTTCTCTCATATCATTTATTGTACTGAGAAAATACTGGTTTTCCAACTGTCCTTCTTGGCAAGCTTTGATGGCACCTAGACAGAAGAATATCAGGATGATACTGTCCTCCAACCAGTAGAATAGATTTTAAAGAGTGGAAGTGCCCTCACCTCAGGAAACTTAATTGGGCTAAGGCACGTCACCCTGAAGAAAATTTGCTTTTAGCTGGATGAAAATAGTACAGTCAGAATTGTTACCCAAACAATTCCTAAAACCTATCCTTGTTCATTGTGCAATGTTTGCCCTTCACATCGCTAAGCTGCCGGACACAGGCTTTCTTGCATGGCTCTCTTCTTCTTGCCTTCTCTTGCACATTCCTCCTGGAGCACTGGTGCCAAGGCTCTTTCCTGTGAAGGCACTAGACATGGCTTAGAAGCCTGACCAGCAGGGCAACACTGGCCTCCAACTGAAAAACCATGCGGTAATCAATGAAGTCACCACAGAAGATGAGGCTGGCCTTTTCCCTGGAAATGACAGGGATGGCAGCACAATGAAGCAGAGTGGGGTTTGGGGCCCAAGAATTGTCCTGCTGAGTTTGGATTCCTCTGGAAGAACTCCAGCCTTGCAAGACTGCTCCTGACCTCATGGTGAGTTGAGGAATCCTCTGGCAGATCCTGTCACTCTGGGGCTTCTGAAAGTTTTCAACCCTACAACCTGATGTGTCCCTTGGAAAGAGGCAGATGAGATCTTGAGCCTTGCTAAGGCTTTCTTGCCCATGCTATGTTTCGTTTTTTCATTGCAAGTCTTTTTGACCAAGGCTGATGTGGTTTCCTGCTGCCCACAAGCCAGTATCTTCCTGTGTGACTGCTCTCAATTACTCACCAATCTTTGGTGTTTCTTCACATTTCCTCTGAGACCAAGCCCAATCGAAGCCGTGCAGACCAGACACATGTTTTCTCAAGCCCTGCAAAGAATTAAGGTCCCATCTGTCTAGGCAAGATAGTTCCAAGGCTGACTCAGAGGATAAAGAAGGTAAGAGGTTTTCTGTACAAATCGAGGTGGTTATTTCAGGTCCTCAGGAGTGACATTCCTCTTGACCCTGACCCCACCAACAGGGTTTCATAGCCATTAAAGAAATGAATTCCGAGAAACTCTGGTTGGAAGAGACCTTTAAGGTCATGATCCAACCATTGACCTATCACTACCAGGTCACCCCTAAACCATGTCTGTAAGCACTACACCTACATACCTTTTAAATACCTCCAGGGATGGTGACCCCACCACTCGACTGGGCAGTGTATTCCAATGTTTGTTAACTATTTTGGTGAAGAACTTCTTCCTAACATCTATCCTAAACCTTCCCTGGTGCAGTTTTCCTCTCATCCTATCACTTGCCACTAGGGAGAAGAGGCTGTCCCCCTTCTAGCTCCAACCTCCTCTGAAGTAGTTGTAGACAGCGATAAGGTCTCCCCTCAGTCTCCTTTTCTCCAGACTAAACAATCTCACTTCTTTCAGATGCTCCTCACAGAATTTGTGCTCCAGACCCTTCACAAACCTCATTGTCCTTCTCTGGACACACTTCAGCTGGTCCATTCAGAGGTCATATTGTTTTTAACAATGTGCATTTTCTTCAGGCCCTCAGAAGCAACATCCCTCTTGACCTTCACACATGCAGGGAGGATGCAAAAGCCAAAACCACCAAAGAATGGAGAAATCATGAAGACATCCATGGCTAGGGAGAGAACTGGGCTGAGGATCATCTTAGTCTGTCCTGAGGGAAAAAGTCTCAATGTGAGATCTGCTTTGGGCTACCATCCTGAGCAGAGTTCAGGCAGTGTCCAACAGGTTTGAGTGACTGCTCTGCATATCTAGGCTTGCAAAGGTTGATGATGTAACAAGCCACTAGCAAATGTCACCAGGCCTCTCCTTAGCCTCTTGGCAGTTGTAGAAGGTTGAGAAAGAGCCAGAGAGTACCTGCGTAAGTGCATTTTGAAGCCCACAGTTCCCACTGCTGTGCCGAATGCTGGTAGGCACTGAGCCCAGCAAGGGAGTAGGACTGAGCTCTACATTTTTAGGGATGAATTTCTCAGTGAGAAGGAGTTATGCCCAGAGCTCCATGAAAGCTATGCACAGCACTGTGCCTCAGCTGGGCAGCCGTGATGCAGTTCTGCTCAAAATTCTCTTGGGGGCAAGATTTAGTCCATGACCTTAAGAAATCTAAAGGATTCCATGATTTTATGAACACAAGTACACAGTGGTCAGTTTTTGGGTCAAATGCATCTGTGTAAAACCATTACTTATAAGCTCTGCCTATGAGCTAACTGAATCCGGATTACGTGTGGCCTGTGGGAACAGGAATTAAGAGCCATTATTGTCCACCTGGAAGATTACTATGAAGTCTGCTACAAGTTTGGGCTCAACACACTTTAATATCTTTGTAAGTGATACGGACGATGGGATCAAAGATGATGATAGCAGACTGAGTGGGGAAGCAGACAATTCAGAAGGGAGAGCTACCCTGCAGGAAGACCAGAATAGGCTAGAAGAGTGGGCTAACAAGAAGTTCAACAAGAAAAAGTGGCAAGGTCTTGGACTTCAGAAAACATAAACCAGGAGTGCAGTGTAGTCTGGGATCTACTCATCTAGAAAGCAGCTCTGTGGAAAGGTACCTGGGAGTCCTGGGGGACAACAAGCTTCATATGAGTGAGCAATGTGTTGCAGAGTCAAAAAACTCAACAGGACGCTGTGTAATATCAACAATGGCATCTCCAGCAAAGATAAAAATTCATTATCCTACTCTGCTTGGCAATTTTCAGGCCACTCCTGGAATACTGTGTTCCACTTTGGTCCCCAGGATACATTAAAAATGTGGACAAATTGCAGGGGATACAAGAAGGACCACAAAGATGACCAAGGCACTAGGAAGATTTCAAGGGCCCTTCCAATCCGTTCTGTGATTTGTGATTCTGTGAAATGGGATTGTTCAGCCTTGAGAAAAAACCTTTTCAGTACGTTCCAGTGTTTAAAGGGTGGCTACTCCATTTTTACAAGGAGTGATAGGGAAAGAAAGAGGGACAATGGGTACAAAGTTACTTCTGGAGAGGTACCCATTACACAGAAGAGGAAAATTTTTCACAAGAGTAATCAGCCACTGGAACAACCTCCCCAGGGAAGTGGTAGATTCCCCAGCAACAGACATTTTTAAGAATCAGCCGGGCAGGGTAACAGACCAACTTGTTCAGACCATGCTTGTGCCAAGAAAGGTTGGACCAGATGATTCTTGATGCCCCTTCCAGCCATGTATTCTATTAAGTTCTTCTGCTGCTTTTGCAGTACCCAAGAGACTGCATTTTTTACTGGGACTTTATAGAGACTTGGCTCCTATCACCATTTTAATGATGAGTCCTTTCCTGTTTGTAGTGACTCTTGGGGCAGCTAGAATAGAAACTTTGTTTGTTAACAGCAGTGAATAGCTTTATGCATGAATGCAATGAAAGGGATCTGTGGTAGCACTTCTATTGTGCAGTTTCTCAGAACAATATTGACCTTTACAAACAGGGAAGGTCAGAGGCAAAATGCAAGTTACAGATCAGGTTTGTAAGTTGTCACAAAATCTGAGATTGTTCAAAGAAGGGGTTTTCTTTCAGGCACCTCTGCGTAAGGAACTATTTTGACTACTTTCATCATGCCACATGTCACCATCTACTTTTGAGGGTCAGTGGCTAACATGAAAGATTTAAGGTGTAAAGCTGTGACAACAAAATCTTTGAAGAGCACAAGGGCCACTTTACATATAGACATGGATCAATAGCAGCGGAGTTCATTAAGACAGCAATTCCTTCATTATGTTAGGAAAAGGCATGATAGTTTCAATACCAATAAAAGGAAGACTCCCTAAGAGCATAAATCTTGGTGTATTAGTGTTTGTATTACTTGTAAGCAATTGATGTTTAGGCCTTTTTCTTGGCTTTATCCTGGTTGCTAGGTAACACAGATGCCTCTGACATGCTAATCTTTAAGGATCAAGATGAAAGAAAATTATATCCAACAAAGATACATGCGAATGATTGCTCTTTTTTTCAGTCCCACTCTAGGAAAAAGATGAACTGGAACAACAGACTTCTTAACAGTTCTTGGAAGAACTCCACTGAGGTTATGGAGACCTCTGCCTGCTCCCCTCCAATGAAGATTTAATACCATGTCACTGGAAGGATAAAGTTCTTTTCTTACATTCCGTGAAAGTGACTGCAACCAGCACAATGGTAAAAGACCACCCCACTTGCTCCTCTGCAGTGGGCACTGGGCTCGTGGTTCTCCCAGCTGCCTTTCCAACTCCAAGAACCTTGTCCCACCTGTCTGTAATGGTTCCCACAGGCTTGGTCCCTCCATCTGCTTGGCCATGGAGCAGAAGAGTGATCAAGATCAAGTAAGATGGATGAAGTTTTGCTCCCTGATATTTGGCTGCCAGAGTTCTGGTAGTCACCCAACAAAGCAGACAAAACAGTGGCAGAAGCGGACTTTAATGTCATCAAGTACAAGTCATTACCCTTAACTAGACAAGAGGAACATCCTTCAGGGATCCATCGTTATCTCCAAAGGAGACAGAGGAAATTAAAATGTGACATGTCTCTGTGGGGTCTGTAAAGCTCCGAGTTCATTTCTTTTAGTGCCTTAGGAAAGGAAAACAAAGATGGATTTCAGCTCTTAGCACTTTGCTACTAAGATGAATGGCTTGTAGCTCTCATAACAACTATACTATTCTTGTAACAGTAAGAATTATTATCTAATGTCATTCACATTGTGCCTCCCTTGTGCTTGTGGATTTGGTGTATCTGTCACACACCTGCTTGGTTGGAACAAGGATAACAAATTGTTTGCTTGAAAAATTCCAACTTCCTGCTGGCAAATGCCTTTCTCGGACAATGGGATCAGCACAGCATTTTAAGCTCTAGATGACTGCTGGGACTAGATTGCTGGTTTTTTACATTGCTTACAAAGGTTTCCACAAAGAAGTCCAACTGATTTCATTGGTAATTTTTCCACTTACTTTGCAAAGGGACATCAGCAAAGGCCCTAAGTCCACCTCTGACCATTCTATTGAGATACCAAAACATGAACCTCAAAGTGTTCTTGTAATTGGTTACAGAAATCATGTGTATCATTTTTGTTCCATAGACAAAGCAGGGTAACCCTGAGAATGGCACAAGAGTTACAAAAGCTTCCCCTTCTTCAGACTAAAGGGCAAAGAAAAAAATGAGGAGGCTGTGAGAGGAGACCTCATTACTCTTTACAAATCCCTGAAAGGATGTTGTGGAGAGGTTTGTGCAGTTCTCTTATCACAAGCCATTAGTGATAGAACAAGAGGGAATGGGTTCAAATTGCAACATGGTAGGTTTAGACTAGATATTAGGAAGAATTTTTTCACAGAAAGAGTGGTAAAGCACTGGAATGGGCTTCCCAGGGAGGTGGTTGAGTCCCCATCCCTGGATGTGTTTAAAGATTATGTGGATGAGGTGTGAGGGATATGGTTTAGTGGTGAACTTGTAAGGTAGGGTAGATGGTTGGACTCTATGATCCCAGGGGTCTTTTCCAACCAGAGTGATTCTGTGATTGTATGAAAAGTTTTTCCAATTCAGATAAAAATAATTCTATAGCTATTTTTAAAACACACTCTGTGTCAGCATTCATGCCCATTTACAAGTAATTGAAAGAAAATCTGAAGCCAGATCTTTTGTATTTGCATCTACATAATTGCAGAGAACCTTATCTAGATACCTAGGGTGTAATTCATAAAGTGCCAAGGCACCTTAAGTCGATACTGCAATACCTTGTGCTGTGTTCCACATGTCAGGTTTCCAGAGAGAAATCTCAAACTCAGAGTTAGGCATTTACCTCTCCTAAGCAGCTGGCATTCATTAAGATGAATCCCAACTCTAATTAGGCTGTGACACAAATACCACCAATTAGAAATTGCACAGTGCCTCAACTAACTCCCTTTTCAGAATTTCAGTCCTCACCATGGAGGTAACATCAAGCACTTCCATCCCCTTGGGATGTAGACATTTTTTTCTCCTACAGTGCTCTTTTAAAGAGCTGGGGAGAAAGATTTCTCACTGCAAGACTGTGAGATGAAGATCCCTAATCTCATAGAATCATAGAATCATTAGGGATTAGAAGGGACCTCAAAAGTTCATCTAGTCCAATCCCCCTGCCACAGCAGGATCACCTACACCAAGTCATAGAATCAGTGTTCTCGTAGGCTCTTACCTAAGAACTGGGAAGCTGGCGATTGGTCTCTCCTATTGTGACACAGCCAAATCCTCACCATTATTCTCAGCACCTTTTTTCTCTTCTAGACACCCAGAAGGTTCATTTAAAGCAAGAGAACAGTTGTGTCACCTGTGCTCTCAGGGAGGTGCAGTCAGGCCATTGGTGGGGTTGCGTCATCAAGGCTGGATAGTCCACATGCCTAGAGAAGAAGGTGGTTGTAGGGCTGCTCCTGCCAAGGCTGCTGGAGACAACCTTGTGTGGAGCAAAGGATCTTTAAAAACACAAACCCAGTGACTTTAAGTGATAAACCCATGTTGCTTAACCTCCAGACAGCAGGATGGCAATCTTGGGTTTTAACATCCTCTTACACTCTAAACAATCAGAGGGTAACAACTGAATTTGGCTCTTTGTTTTACATGCAATAGGGACTACTGGCAAGTTTGGGAGGATTTATTCAGATTGTCATAAAATCTAAGTACTGCGAGGAGTACGTCTTTATTGGTTCCAGATCAGGCTGAAAATACACAATTTTTTCCCTGCTTTATAAATAATTATTGCAAGTTTTCTTCCTAGCTTAACATAAAATGAAGTTCAGTATAAAATCTCTTATGCGCATCATTTCATACTGAATCATTAAAAAAGACTGAGCAGACTCTGCCAAATTTGAATCATACTACATTTCTACGCACATATTGTCCAGGCAGATAGATGAATAAATATACAGTGTGAATCACACAAGCCATGGCTTTCTTGTCATCATAAATATATCTTCCTTTTGGGACTACTATTTTCCTTTCTATAAAGCTAGGGCCCAAAAATACACACACTTTCTTTAGGTAATCCGAGTGCCATGGAGTGAAATCCTGAATGATTTATCAAACTTCATAAAGCCATTCAGTCTGATTCCCCACTGTACACTGCAAACGATGTAAAATGAAGGTGAGTGAAATCATAGCCTGAGCTCTTCACACTTAGCTTGTGGAGAATGATTCCTCAAAGTGAAAAGCCAAAGACGTCGAGCTTTGGCAGAATGAAGAATGCAGAAAGGAATTTACTCATTATGCTGGCTATGATATTGGTAAACATATGCCATCTCCATGACTACAGCTGCTGATTGGACAAGAGGCGCGACAAGTAATAAAGACATCATTTTGCATTATCTGGCTCTGCAAGAAATTGCCCATTTATGGATCTGGGGTTTTATTCAGTACAGACCAGGAGAATGCACACTCTTGTGACATGTTTCAAGATGTGATTCATGCACTCCATTTGTCTTGTTTCAATGATGACTTCCCATTTAAATCTGCAATATATTTGAGTAATACAGTCACTGTGGTCCTTTATAAACATGTTCTCTTCCTTATGTATCTGTCCAGATATACAACTGTGTCTATCTTATTTAGAAGTATATATCTACATATATCTATTTGTCAGTATATACCCTGTCTTTGTACAAGAGGTATAGTAGGTGGCTAGAACACCTCTTCTACAAACACAGGCTGAGGGAGTTGGGGTTCATCCTAGAGAAAAGAAAGCTCTAGAAGGACCTGATCTTGGCTTTCCAGTATTTGAAGGGGGGCTACAAGAAGGCTGGAGAGGGACTGTTTATGAAGGCCTGTACTGATAGGATGAGGGGCAATGGTTTCAAATTAGAGAGGGATAGATTTAAATTGGATGTTAGGTAGAAGTTTCTTAGTATGAGGGTGGTTGAACCTGGAACAAGTTGCTCAGGGAGGTGGCTGAATATAGTATGGCTTAGGCTGTTATGGTGGAGTTATGATGGAGACCTGAGAGAAATTAAGTCATTTTATAGAAGGCAATGGGTTTTGTAGCAATGTAGGAGTTGCTGGGTGAGCATCATGCAGACCAATCTGCTGAGTGATGTTCATTCTGAAGGAGCTCCCTCAGGCACAGTTCCTGCATTGTAGATTAAGGGATCATATCAGAAAGAGTAGCTGCTACACACTAATCAGTGCCAATAATCTGCCATGACTTGGAAGAACTAGATCCTTTCCTGAAGGAATCCAGAAAGCCTTTTGTCATGACCCAAATGCACTCATGAAACGATAAGCCAACTTCTTCATGACCTGGAAACAGCCTCTATCATGGAGGCTTTCCACATTATGGGATCATCTGTGATGCGCACTGTACTGTCAAAGGCACCAAACCATCCTGAATGGCAGACCACAGGCCAAAACACGAGCTGCACGGTGCTTTGATTGTAACCTAGGAATTTATGTCAGTCATCATGGAGGTTTCTGCTGATAACCCCGGAAGAAACTTCAGTCACCTACTCCATCACACTCAGTCAAGCTGCTTTATCAGCTCTTAGATTGTAAGTTCAAATGGAAAGGTTATGAGGGAAAAAACAGTTAAACTTTGCTCATGTGGCTGCAGACAGAAGGACTGAAACTATTTTTGTTTTGCACGTACCTCTTGTAAGTCCACGCTGTGGTGGTCTTTTGGTCTCAGATCACAGAACTGTAACAGAGAGACATTAGATGACTGTGCAGATACATCAGGGATTCAGAGAAAACACAAATTCGTTATGCATCCCTGAAAAGAATCCTCTCACAAAAGCCCTTTGCAAGCACAGAGCTTAGAACTGCAGTAGAGACCATTACAAAGAAAATCACACCCACCGTTTGGTGCCACTAAAGCAAAGCCAGGTCTATGCCTGTCAGAGCTCACCTTTACGTATCTCCCTTCTGTTTGTACCACCTTCTATGCATTGTAGCTCCCCACTGTCCCCTTTTCCCAGTTTGATTCTTGAGGGTTTTCCACCAATCTCTCTACTCAATTCCAACTTCAGTGCGATTTTCTGTAACGCTTCAGTTCCTCTCTTGGGTCACCAACAATAGCAAACACAGAGACACGAATCATGAGTCACTGTGGAGACGTGCAGAGTGCTATGTAACTGCTCTGCTAATCTAGTTCATTCTAAAAGCAGGCTGAGATGGTGATACTAATAAGGCTTCAAACATCTGAATCACTTGAAGATTAAAAGATGTGCATAATTCAGTTTTCAGCTCTGAAGAAAGGAGTCAGTTGCAGGTTTATGTCCTGACATGCACATTCACACCCACACATCACACATCTCATCGGTCTCATTTTAGATGTAAGAGATTAAAAGGGCAGACTTTGGACTGAGATATGCCAGATTGGCCTTTAGTTCAAGCATGTCCATAAGGTATTGCAATAATGAGTGAGAATAACTGGGATGTAGATTTTCTTCCAAGAGGATACACTTGTGTTATTATGACTAAGGACAAATCTATCAATTCAACTTCTTTAGCAGCTGGTAATAACTAGTCAGCACTCTTATGTAATACTGGATAAAATAAAATTCAGTGAGGAACCAAAGGAGTTTTCATGTTCTTAATGGGAAAATTACTTTCAATATTCTGGAAAGTACTCTTACCTTTTCCTTTTCATTTACTTTGACTGATTTTGAGGCTTTCATTCTCTTAGTGATGGCCAGAGGCAAAGCAGATGACATCAGACACTCACGTCAGTCAGAGCAGGTTCTGCTGATCACAGAAGAGAGACTTAATTAAAGCCCTGTCACTGGAATGGTGTGGTCTTCTGTCACACAAGAGAGATTCTTTGACACAGAAATATTTGTACAGTCTGTTGTTGGAATTACAAGCACCCAGCTCCACATCTGCAGGCAGTCCTCACAGCAAGTGCTGAAGTCTGCTCATTGTGAAATTTGAATGTACCAATCAATGAAGTAACAAATTTAAGTCAGACTATTGTTCCTAGTGGAGAGAAATTTGTGGCTTGAAGGAAGAGATATACTATAACTCCAAGACAATCTGATCCTGGAAATATTTTTATAGCCTGTAAGGCTTTTAATTCAGATTGGCGTTTTCTGATGAAGAGTGAGATTGTTCCCACTCTCTAGAGTGTGACTTTTTAAATCTTTTCTTGGACTTAACTCATCCTGTAACGCATTTCCTTTCCTCTTTGAATTTTAGCAGTTTATTCCCAATAATAAAGTTAATACCAATTTTGAATAGCCAGTTTAGAACATGGAATAGTCCAAAGTTTCTGCCTTTGGAGCTGTGCAATACTGCATTTATAAGAACTGAATGTTAAGTCTGTGTAATACATTGTTCTTGTTACCATGACTACCTCTAATAAATGTTTGTGTTCTTCAGCAGTGTCTACATCCAGTTAAAAACCCTTTATTGACATTCACTTCCTGCTGGATTTGGCACAATAAACTGAAGCCAGGAACAATTATGATTTTAAAGGAAACAGATATCGCATGTTCACACTTTCAAATCTGTTTTTTCAAAGTCCCAGGTGGTTAGAGTAGCACATACACAATTAGAGCATGCAGAATGATCTCAGTCATTTATGGAGCTGCCAGTAGGAGGGCTGCTGCCTGATTTGTGCGTATGAACACATGTTCAGGCAAGCTTTAGTACCTGGCTCACTAGTGTTAGCTGTGTTAAAGTACTACTCCCTGTTCAACCTGGAGCACAAAAAGGTTTTCTAAGTCCTACTTCATGGCCAATTATTTTGTCTGAAAATAACACAGGCAATGGACACAAGCTGAGACTGGACTTTAAGAAGAACCTTTTCACAAGAAGGGAGCTCAGCACCAGAGCAAGGCTGCCCAGAGGAACATGCTATCTTCATCCCTGAAGTTTTTCAGGATTTGGCTAGATAAAATCACAGCTGAGCTGATCTGATGATTGCAACACACGACAGCGTCCTATGGGAACAGCTATTTTGTATGGGAGGTGGTACACAATAACCACCAAAGTCTCTTAAAAGCAACTTTGTAATGACTTCTGTATGTTTTCCTCAACTTGAGGGAGTCTGTTAGATGAAGTGAATGCTTTAGCTCTCCCATGAGTTCACACGGCTGTATATGCTTACACAGGCAGAAATTGTGAGTAAATATAACTGTATTTTGAAGTCTGAATGTGCACTCATTTCATTCTGCAGAAAAGTAAGTTGCAAAGCAGGACTTCCAAATATCCGCTTGACGCATGTACGCACATTATTTTTGCTCAGATTGTGGTTGTGGCCTCTGTTGGGGTTTGTAAGATGATTCAGGGAAGTGAGGGTTGCAGAACACAAAGTGCAGCTCTCAGCAGCAGCTCAGGTCTTACAGGGTGGAGGCATGAGCATAAACAGCTGCTGCAGATTCTAGCTGGTTCTTCCTCTACTGCCCAGGAGCTGAATGCGTGCTGGCTCAGGAGATGGCATGAAGATAAGATAAAAATGTGTCATCTTTTCTGGGGTTTGAGAGGTCCTGATGTTACTTGCCTCTTGCAGTGAAAAACTTTTGAGTTTTAAGGTTAGATGCACTTCAATAAAACTTTGGGTATCTGGAGTGCAATGAGAAGGGGAATAAGCCTCTATGTAACAAAACCAATCTTCCATTAAGTCAATTTTACTGTGCTGGACTGATGCTAATTAGCAGCATGCATTTTGATGGGAAGAAACCATCATTTTTAACAGAAGAGTTGGTTTTGCTCTACGTTTCTCAGGCACTGCAATGCCACTTGCAGAAGATTTAACCTTTGGGCCACAACCTCTTATACTTTAGTCAAAAGCAAATACTTCTGGAAGTTTGATAAAGCCTACTTTAAGAAGCATCTGGAACAGGAACTTCCACTAGCCTCTAAATACACTTTATTGTCGATTAAATCAACTCTGCATAAACTTTTCAGAAAAAGAAACAAAGTCTGCCAGTTTGATATGTTTAGCAAACTCACTATCCATGAGACTGGTGGCTGGTGGGTCTCTTGAAGGATTTGCTGTAGGGTTTCCTCAAGCAGAAATCTTTCAGCTGTGGCAATGCACATAAAAATTGTTCAAACACCTCTAGCATTTACTCTTATAAAGGGACTGCAGCACTGGATGGAAATATATCACAAATATATTTGCAAAATTCAAAACTAGTTAGTCTTATGTCTTTGTTCTAAATACTATTTGCTTCCACCTTTAAATCCTTCCTCATAAATCCTTCTGTTTCCTGTCCTTTATCCTCAGCCAAGACACCCTTTGCAAAAGTGAGCCTGGACTCTCCGATGCACACCAAATCACACACTTTAAATTCACCTCTTACTGATCCCTGACACTTCTGACTTGGTGCAGTTCCTCCTCTTTCCTAGACCTCCGTTTTCCAATACCACCTACCTCAGCTGGTTTTTGCAGGAGTGTAACAGTGGGAACTGGCAGCTGGCAAGCAGCCACTCCCAGCAGATGTGCAGCGCAGAGAAGGAAGGAAATTCTGCAGCAGAAGGTGCAGATGGAGCTTGATCCTATTGTGTTCACTTGGCCCTGCCATTCAATGAACAAATCCTTTCCTTAGCCCTAAGCAGCTCTTTCTGTGGCTGCTGCAAAGCCAGGGCTAGTCAACAACTCATTACACAACTGGACACTAAAAGTCTGCTTTCTCAAATGTCAGACTTGCCACGGGTTTAGTCTATCATGAGGAACAATAGCTTCTGCACATACGGAGAAGTAATACTTAGAAACAGTAAGATAATGGGAAATTGTTAAAGAGTTTCTTTAGCAAGGACTTAGGTAGGAGGCATTCCAGATGAAAATGCCTGAATATATTTAATTTTTTTCTAAACATAGCTGTCTTATTGCCACAGACTCCAGACACGCAAGGCACACAAGTGTATATGACACATAATAAGCAACAAGCTGTGCTAGCAAGCAAAAAAAAAAAACAAACCCCAAAAAGCCTAAAATCTATCTTCAAAAAACCTCTTAAGAGAGCTTTTACATTAAGTCATAGTGTTACATTCTCATAAAATTCCCACTAAGACAATTTATTAAATTATGTTCTCTATTCAGCCTTAACCTACAACTTCCTGTTTACTTAGAATTGAAGAACGTGGTTTATTTTCAGTCTTGTGTTTGTTTTCTTTTTTTTCTTTTTTTACAAATTACTTTTTGTAAAAGCTGTTAGGGAAGTTCATTCCAAGAAAGAAGTTAATGAAGGCAGCAGATCTTGATTCCTTGCAGAATTAGAAAACTGTGTCCATGGAAACAGAAAGAGAAGTAAAACCTGAGATTCCCCTTCTCTTCTCTGCTGTGTGATGTGATGAGAAAGAATAAGTATAGTGATATCTGAGGACAAATATTTTGTTGTAGCAACTCCAGGACATGAGGTGCCAGGAAACTAGCACCAAACAAGCTCCAAATGATGACACACTGTAGAAAGTAACACCTGCCATTTCCCCAACTACTGTGTCTTGGCACTCAGCTTTGTGACAGCTATCCATGAGGTATTGGTCTGCAGGTTTTGTATTGGGTTTTAGCTATTGATTCTGTATAGAAACTCAGGCTTTGATGCCAGCTCATCGAAATATTTGATGATAGTTGTTCAAACCATCAGTACATATATTACCATAAAATTGACATTGCTAATCTGCCTCACAAAGCTACTAATATTTTATTTGTTCTTAGAATCTAGGAGTTTACAGCAGATTTTGTGATGATCTCAGGTGGCTTTTTTCTCTAACTGTGATTTTTATCTCCCCAGATTTTTTCCATTTCTATTGTGAACTCTGTGCACATACTAGCTCTCTCTCTCCAGAGAAAGCCATATTTATAGGACATATATTTTAAACATTTGCTTAAAGAAACACTACATTAACAGGATAACTCCCTTATTTCTCTCTGACGTGACTCCCAACAGCCTTGGAACCTCTTCCTTATGCTTCCTTTAGAAACATTGGCCCCCCACCCTTTTATTTTTCCCAGAGAATGCAGGCCTGCTTTCCCTACTCTTCATTAATAGGTTGGTTTTTCTGTATTACTCTTGGAGCAGCCCACCGAACTTTCTGTGTTGCCACAGATAAAAGTTAACTGGCTCTATTACCTGGCAGCCCTTTTGTTTTAAACTTATGACAGTTTATAATCATTTGGGAAATTTGGAGGAAAAATGTAGCAAACATAGTCACAATTATGAAACATGAGTCACATTGAGGCAAAATACACAAGCACACCCCTCACACGCACATACACATGCATATTGGTCACGAATACTGTAGTTTAATTTTAGTGACCATCGTCTAGTCCAAGTAAGGATTTGCTCTCAAAACTTTTAATCTTTCCAAACTGAGAGCACAGAGACAAAAGGTCCAGAACTTCATCTTGAGAAGTAGGACTAAATAAAATGCTTAGATTCCACAAGACTACTTACAGCTACTCTTTCTCTTTTGACTTGTTTAGCTAGTCAACTCAGTCGATCCATTCCTTACTTCCCTCCTTTCTTCAAGTGACTTGATACTTTCTACAAGAGCAAATCTACTCACTCAAAATGCAGACCCAATTTATCCAGCTGTACCCCATGACTGCCACAGCTGTAGTGATCTGAAGCCTGACTCTATCTCAGAATAATCTGAATAAATAGATGAAGTACAAGTCCAGCAAATTGTTAGCTCAGGAATATCAGCAAGATCTTCTCTGATTTAAAAATTAGTGATTTCTTACTCATCTGCCCAATTGCCTAGAACTGAGCAGGAAATACTGAGCTATAGCAAAATGATGGTAATGTTTTACTAAATTATGCTGGGTACCTTGAGCTAACTTAGTGGGAAAAATGCTGTTACTTTGTCGTAGTCTGAAAAAGTCCCTAAAGCTGAATCTAGAATGGTCAAGGCTTCAAAAGTGTCTAAGTTCACAAAAAACCCCACCTGCCTACTCTAACATAACGATTCATTTCCTTTGCATAGCCTTCAACATATGTCTCCTCAAAGAAACCACGGAGACAGATGCTCATGCCGTAGCCAGAGCGTATCTGTCTACAAATGCTCCATAGTCATATGTTTTTCAACTCTAATTGACTTAATCTTTTAGCTATGTATGGGATATCTACTACAGGAAGACAGCTATCTGCCTTTTAACAGAGATTATCCAAACACTCTTTCACACTATTTGAACACACTTCATTTCCAGCCTCAGAAGGTCACTGAGATGTCCAGAGTGGGTGCTAAACAACATATGTCCCAGACTGGAAGTAGCATTATGCTGTTACGCTACTGCAATCCTCAGCTGGGCCAATAAGCCCTGATTCAGGGGCACATCACTGAGCTAACAGCTCTGCTGCTGCCTGAGTCCCCAGATACCTCACATATAGAGACAGCTCATGTACCTGTGCTTCCTGTTGTGTAATTTCTTTCATTTACACTCCATAGCAAACTTCTTAGAAGCCCGGGATTATGAAGCCTTTGGCTTTCCTCTACAATTCTTTCTGGCAATTCATCCAATTAGTCACGCATGACTTCATATTTAATAGCTATAATTAAATCATAATTTATCCTGTGCTTTAACTGTGATCCCCATGAACAGCTTTGCTTTCCCTAGTTAGGGTAGTTACTCAAGTCAATAATTTCCTGCTACTCTATAGAAGCAACTCGCGTGGTGAAAGCAAGATTAACCTCTGCAGAGTGCTGAAACATCCCTCTTACCAAAGGATGGTTACAGTGTTTGAAGTTGTTTCCAACAAGAAGAATTATTCTTGGCACAGAAGCTTTATTATTTCTCCTAGTTTTTGCTTGTTTTACAACTTGCTTCTGGTAGCATCTCAATTGCTTTGAGTAAATCTGCTTCCTATGGAGGAAAAAACCCTCTTTCCTATGTGTCCTCCTTTTCTTTGCCTTATAAGGTGAAAATTACCATAACGCTTCAGCAATGCCTTTACAAACAAATTGCCCCCTTTTGGAAGTCTGATTGCCTCTTTCAGATGTTTCTTGGTTTTCCTATAATAAAAATGACTGATGTGTTACTGATTTCTGTGCACTCTTGCTTTCTGTTACTGTCACATGGTTTACAGCTAAGCCACCACGTCACCGCTAAAGTGACACTGCTTAGGCTGAGTGTTGGCAGTGGTCCTGCTCCAACAAGTGCAAACAGACCACATGCATGGGGTACCAAAAGCCAAACACATTACAAACCTGACTGTGACTACTCAGGAGTGGCCACTCAATACCACTATTAATAATTTTCAGTAATGGTACCAACAATATAGAACAGGGAATAAAAACAAGAGATTAGTGTTCTTGGGCTTTATTCTTGTCTTTTTTATTTTAAAACCTGGTAGCTTTTTTAAAATTCATCTCAAATTACTCATTCTTCTCTCCTCAGATGCTGGAAATGGGCCCTCTCCTAATTTTTCTGTCCTCCGTGGCCAGTTCTGCTGTTTTTAGAGCTCTCTTTCTTCTTTCTTTTATTTATTTTCCCATCCTTGAGCAAAATAGTTAACACTAGTAAGTCAGAGATTCGCTTAGGCACAATTATCCGTTGTAATCTTGGCTTATTGGGACACTCTTGAACAAGCTTCATATTTTAACTTTCCCAATGACTTCCTCTTATCCTTTTATCTTACTGTTCAGCAACAACCATCATAACATCAGTTCAAATGACACATTTCCTAGTTTGTACTTCTTTGAGACTGTGTATCTTCCACTTTTCAGTCTGCCATTTTTCTACAGTGTCTTTTTGCTGGTTATAAAAACATTGTCTGGTTGTAGTTGTTTCTTTGGCAGCCAAGGAGCAGAGCATTAAAATATAGCAACTCATGTACTTTGGTTGATGAAAAAAATCTGTGTAGCCCGTTCTACTAATCTTGATGATGGCTAGCAAAAGTTTTGGCTTCTAGAATTTCCCAGGAGAATGACTTTTACTATGTATGTGTGTGTTGTGTGAATCCAATTCCTTTGTTGTGTGCTTTTATTGAAACCACTTATTTGGGTATGCTCTCATTTCCAAGTTGCTACAAATAGTGAATAATGGTTCCAGATTTTTCTTCCCTTCACTGTATATGATCTTTGAACATCTTCCATAGGCCTCAGGTTCTTTTTAAACTCAACTTCTTGTTTATTTAATCTTCCTTTATCTGCAAAATGAATAACAAGTTCCAAAAGGCATCCAAGAACACTCAAGCAGGCCCACAAAATAATTGATTTGGAGATCAACGCTCAGGTTCGAGACACAGCCTCTCAGCTGTAAGACCAGTAATGGTGCTCTGCATCACTCTCCTGTAATCTTTGTGGCTCACTCCTGGACTTATTGTAATGTCCTTAGGGTCTGAAAAATGTGGGGTTGCTTTGCAGCTTACTCTGTCAGAGGGGTAAAGTCTTCATCAGGGTCATTTAGCAAACACTTGCCAAGGGAGAGTACAGAACAGCAAGGCACGACCTATCAGATCCTGCACATCTGGAGCTGAACTGAGCTTTTGGGACACACTGGAAAGCACCCAGGCAAGCGCCTCCTGAGTACTCAGTCATCTCTCTTTCACCTCTTTGCTTGAGAAAAGTGTGTAATTACTTCAGCAAGCATTTCTACACGATATGTAGGCAGACTGTCTGAGCTACACTTAAACAGCCTCTAGCTATAAATAACATTATTAGGAAAGCACATTGCCTTAGATGGAGAGAACAGAGATAATCACCTTTCTGGCTGTCTAGAAACATATTTAGATTTCATGTTTCAAGATTAAAAATAGACTCAACCAATGCATTCAGTTTTAGACTTTGGGTTAAGCTTCTTACCCAGATGATAAAACTGACACAATAATGCCAACAGTTCATTACAAGTTTTAAGGCTCATTAAAACACTGGTCAAAAATGTAAAACCTTAAAGCTCTTCAATTAAAATGTGAAAAGTGGGGCTGTGACAGATTCCTTCAAGGAGGTAAAACACAGATGGCTGAAATAGCTACTCCCCAGCTGTGTGGACACCACTGCCCTGAGCCTGGGATGGCTGAAGTACCACAGATTTCAGCCTGCGTTTCCACACAGTATTGGGACTAGCTTATGCAAAATGTCACCCTGCAAATTATGACTGGATTTGAAGGGGATATTCTGCATGTTATGAGGTAAAGCTATGTCTCTGCTGTCCCTGTCCCAGGGCCAGATGGTGGGTCTACTTGGTGTGTCCTGCACTATCCTCCATCTGGAACAAAATTAAACAGCAGTGGCTGCAGCCTATCTCTCACATCTTTCTCACTCTCATAGCTTCAATTCTTCATTCTTTACAGAATGGGAAGAAATATGCTGAGCTGTGTGCTTCTGTGTTGCTGTGCCCTTTTCCTCCATTGCAAGCACACTGAGGTGGTGGAACAGGTCCAAAAGAAGGGCAATAAGGTTGGTGAAAGGTCTGGAGAAAAAGCTTTATGAAGAGAGGCTGAAGGAGCTGGGGCTGAAGCAAAAGGAGGCTGAGGGGAGACCTTATTGCTGTCTATGACTACCTGTGGCATACACCATCAGGATCATTATGGTCCTCTATGGTTTTTTTCAGTTTGGTCCATTGAAGGCCCAACAACCAGCATCAGAAACAGCATCATTGTTGTACAGTCTGACAGCCCAGCCTGTGGCCAGCTGTAACTAGCAGCGTGTGGTCAGGCAATTTTGCCAGGAGGAATGCATATATTTGTGGAAAAAATTATTTGGCTAGACTTATCAAACTACTAAGCTACCTGTCAAACTATGCCAACCAGGCTGTACTTCCACTTTCTGTTTGTAGAGGTGTAGTATAAATACATGCACACACTGAATCACAGCACCTTAGCAAACAACAAGCAGAGGACACAACTGGCCTGCAGCCCATACAAGGTATTCATTCAGATCGGGTAACTGCTCTGAACACTCCTTGCTATAAATTTTGTTTTAGTTGTTTTCTTGACAGAAGGTCCATCCCACACCCAGGCACTCCCCATATATTCTCAGCAAAGTTGTAAAACGAGCTCTCTGAGTCAGGAGTTACACACTGTGGGTAAATAACACCTGACAATGACCCACAGCCTCCCTAAAGGCTTGTGTTTTACAAGGATATCTGGTGTGGCACATTATTGGCTTGCAAGGTTTTGTATGACTGCCAAATGTTGATAAGAATCCTCTATGTGGGATAAATTATTTGTATAGTTTATGATGACCATAAATAACGTTTCAAAATACCTTTATTTTTGTCTTTATCACTTCATTTACCTGAAATAAAATATTTACACCTTCTCTGGATTATCACATACTTGCCTCTGTACCTCACCTGCTCAACTAGTCGGAATGACTAGTCCCTGAGCTTGATGCTTTTTCACACTCCTACATGGTAGCTGGCTTATTACAATTGTTCATCTCAATTACTTCTCAAGAGGAGAAGGATGACCACAAATGGAAATGTGTCTAAACACAGAAACACCAAAGACACAAAAAACATCTGTTATGTTAACAATTATGTCACATGTACACAACTTTAACTGAGTAGTTGAGAATACTGGCGACATCCAAGGTAAAAACAAACAGCTTCATTGTAAGCCTGTCAGTAACCAGACAGCTGGCTTCCAAAAGATATTATACTTCCTGCTGCTTTCTGCATACATAATGTTTATTTTAAATTTCAGTGGGCTTATGCAAACTGGACACCTCTAAAAACTTCTGATTAGAATGTTTATCTTTCTGGTGAATAAGTGGTACAAATTTCTCTTTGTGACAAAACCCAGAAGTTAAACATATTGCAGTCTCTTGCTATAGAGATCTGGCTTCACAATCTGAACTGTAGCAGCTCAAGGCCCTGGTGAAGAAATAGTCATCATAGTTGCTTACACACGACATTCAACCAGATAATATTTGAAATGTGCAATATTTGCTTATCTGATTCTCAAAACATCCACTTTGCAACTGCTGAGCAGGGAAGTTAAAAGCTTCATAATAAGATCTTTTTTGGTTAAACCAATTTCTCCCCAGCTGATGAGGCTGTAGCCACACACACTAATCAAACACAGAGTCTTTAAAGCAAGGTGAGCTACACAATTATTTTGGATGAGCATTTCTTATAGAATTTAGTTTAGATTAGTTGCTATTAATTCCCATGAATATTCCTGATCTAATCTCCTTTCTCACTAGGGGCATGCACCTCTCTCAGCAAAATAGTTAAAACCTTTCCATTAATTTCATGGGGAGCTAAAGCAATCGCTAAAGATCAATCAGCAGATCACTGCTTAGTTACATGCAAAGTTCTGCCAGGAGTGAATTTCACAACTGTGTTGTAAAGGAGCCATCCAGAAACTGGAAGTTTGTTTCCTGTAACTCATCGCCCCATCGGGTAATGAAGTGGAATGCATTATGAGTGCTAATGTGAACACCAATATCTAGACAAATATCTCATTTAAAGTGAGTGTCACTGGGACACACTGGATGAGAGCAGGGAAAAAAAATTTATCCAAAATCTTTTAGTAGCATTTAAGTATTACACCAGAAAAAAGTATTGCCCTTTATTTTAAAAGAAATCTGTCTCTAAAGATGACATTTACATAGGTCACAAAACACCCAATTAGAACAGATATAGAGAAGTCGTCAGGAAAAAGATTGCCTCGCTGTTTTTTGCTGCCTCCCATTTTACAGAGCTAAAAAGATGTTCAAATCTCCAGACAAATCACCTTTATACAGAACCAAATATCAACATTTCTTGTCATTTTAGTTGGGATTGGACAGGATGATCTTTAGAGGTCCCTTCCAATCCCTGGTGTTCTGTGAAATCGATAATAGTATCTAAACAGCATTTTGAAAAAATATTAGCTAGACATGTGGAAGAACATGAAGAAATCTAATGAAGTGCTGTGTGTGTTTACCATGCCAGGCTATCCAGATATCCTTCTGTGATAACTGTCTTTCAGAATGAGTGAAATGCGAGTAAATCACTATAGGAGCATCACTGGGAAATCATTAATTCAACAGAGAAAACGGGTAGTGTTGAAAGGGGAACTTCTGGCTAGAGGAAGACCAGCAAAAAGTTCCTAACAGATCAGTCAGGTCCCATCTTGTTCAATACTGTCATCAGAAAATTTGACACAGAAACCATCTAATGAACACTGGTAACAACTCTTACTTGAAATGGTCTAATGAACACTGGTGACAACACATACTTGAAAGTGTTTGCCATCACAGTGAGGGTGCAGACTATTTTAAAGGTAGAACTGGACCACTTTGAGATCTAAAGTAATGGAAATAGTGTAAAACATAGCATTAGGACTGCAAAGCCTTTCAATTACTAGTAAGATTTTTTGCTACAACACAGTACTCAGAATTAAATGAGGGAGAAATAACTGAGAGCATCAGTTGCTCACAGGATGATCAAAATCCATCAGTGTGATCTGACTGTGAAGAAGGCAATCTGTATAAATCCTTTTTCAGGGAGAGGTAAGAAACTATTTATGTCCTTATACTTGTGAAAACTCCTCTGTATATAGTTCTGATTGCTTGTGTTCAAGAAAGATGAAAGCACACTGAAGGAAATACAGTGAAGAGTGTAATGACAAGCAACGGAAATAGCTTAACTTGTCTAGCAAAACAAGAACGGTGAGGTGATATGTTTTCTGCACCTCAGGCTTAAAACATAAGAAAGAGAGAAAAGATAGAGCTAAAGATCAATATCAGGGTGATTAAGGCCATGAAAGGACTGGCCGTGGGTGAACACAGCCTACAAACTACAAAATATTTTGTAACCATCAAAAGGTTAAGATCTGCAACAGCTTTTCTCCTACAAGTTTGGGGTGGTACTTTTGCTCTGGAACTTAATGACTTTGTAAGGAAGAGAATACAAAATGGCCACTTGTTTTGACAATCCTGTAACCCAGTCCAAGGAACACAGCCATCAGTAGAATAGACACTTCATTATCTATCTCTATATAATGCAAAGAGGAAATCACTAATGAGGCATAGCTGGCCATTAAAGAATTGAAAGAAAAAACCTCTGGCCAGAAACATCCTAGAAAGTAACCCAGAGTCAAAGAAAATGTCCACGGGATCAGGATATACACTGATTTCAGTCTTCACTTCACATCTCCTGGGGTGCTTTTGATGAGTACAAAAGTGAATGTGGGCTATTTGGGGGCCCAGCAGTAGTTTTGCCACCAACCATTGTGGCTGATGAGTGTTTGAAGCAACTTCAAGAACAGATTAGCAATCAGACTGGGAGCCAGAGGAAAAATAGAAGGAATCTTTGCCAGAATATTTTCCCTTGCTGCGGCACCACACTGCATGAAGTGCTTTGAAGAGATGGAACAAATTCTTTTTTCATTCTTCCCCCTTCACCCCTTATTTACCTGCATAAATGTAGCCCATTGCATTGACTGATGCCTAAGCATTACAAAAGGAGAGAAGTTGGGTAATTCCCATTCTTGACTTACTCCTGCCAATGGTTGAACCAAGGGTTATCTTGTGAAAACTAAAAAACTTTCCACAGGTAGAACCTGTAGTGATACCAGTGTTTCTTCAACATAAAATCGTAGAATCATTAGGGATTGGAAGGGACCTTGAAAGATCACCTAGTCCAATCCCCCTGCCACAGCAGGATTACCTAGACCAAATCATACAGTCAGTCTGGGTTAGAAGGGACCACAGGATCATCCAGCTTCAACTCCCCTACCATGGGCAGGGACACTCCACCCCACATCAGGCTGGCCAGAGCCTCATCCAGCCTGACCTTAAACACCTCCAAGGACGGGGCCTCCACCACCTCCCCGGGCAACCCATTCCAGGCTCTCACCACTCTCACGGTGAAGAACTTCCTCCTCACATCAAATCTAAATTTACCCATCTCCAGCTTTGCTCCATTCCCCCTAGTCCTGTCGCTACCTGACATCCTAAAAAGTCCCTCCCCAGCCTTTTTGTAGGCCCCCTTCAGATACTGGAAGGCCACAATAAGGTCACCTGGGAGCCTCCTCTTCTCCAGACTGAGCAGCCCCAACTCTCTCAGTCTGTTCTGTTTTATAGTTCTGCTAGGCATCTGTGTGGTTTAACTGTAAGAGCAAGAACTGTTGAAGACTGCTGAAAGGATTCAGGTACCAGCACTAATTTTTTTGCAGTTTACCTCAGCATCATCCCTTTAACTGAAGGAATGTCACAGACTAACCTTCACAGTATTGTGCAAAACACTGTTATCTCTATTTTACATGGGGAATATAGAACTTACTGAAAAACAAGTTCAGAAATACTGTGAAGAGATCAAAAGCAAAATCTCCCAAGGCCTGGAGTAGTATCCCAGACATTGAATAACCCTTTTCTTTCACCCTAGAAAACTTCAGCTGAGGTTACATGGGGTTCCTGCATGTGAAAAGCCAATGGGATTCATGCCTGGCATAGAAAAGTGTACAGTGAAGCCACATATATTTCAGCTGTGCAGCTGAAATGACAAACAAAAAACTAGCAATACTTCCTACAGCATAGAGGAGATGTGGCTACAGAAGACTCTTGGCACTCAAGCCTGTGAATTTTGGCACTCTGAATAAAGGGTTGTGCTGTCTGGCAAAAAAAAAAAGGCATTCTGTTTCTGCTGTAAAAGGAGCTGTGCAAGAACGGAGACAGGCAAATACACAAGAGAGCTTAAAGAAGGAAACCTCTGATTCACTATGTGTTTCAGATCTTTATCATTGATTTAACTTGTCTGTGGCAAGGAGCTGTTGTTTATAGACCTCATTTTCCTCCCTGATAAGTGATTCGGACTGCGCTGATTTATAGAGTGCTCTGAGTTTGTTTTTGAGTTACCTGCTTTGCCTGCTAGCCCTGTAGAAGCCATCAAGAAAATCTTCCAACAACATACTTTCTGTGACTTCTCAAATTTTGGCTTATGTCTTCTCTTCACACTTAAGCACCTGTCAGAAAAATTGGATAAAGTTATACTTATGCTGCTTTACTTTTAGAGACACGAGTCTGTCAAACATACCCACCACCAGCTGGTAGTTACACACACACCAACAGGTAATCTAAACAACCCTCTGACTGAGGCAGTCAGTTAGAGCTATTCAGTCTCACACACATCAAGATTAGGTTTGTGTTTAAATTAACTTTTTCTTGAGATTAAAGGTCTCTGAGAGAAACCTGAAACACTCTGCACTGAACCAAAAAACTGGCTGGATGGCTAGTCCACACTGCGGAAGTGAATGGAATTAAATTTGGCTGGCATCTGGTCACAAGCGGCATTTCCCTGTGCAGTACCAAGGCCTGTTCTCTTTGATGTCTTTAGAAGAGATACAGATGAGGGGACTGAGTGTACTTTCAGTAAATTTGCAGGTGACACCAAATTAGGCAGGTGTATCAGTCTGCAGGCAGGTAGACAGCCCAGATCAGTGGGCCAATGTTATTTGTATGAATGATAGAATCATTAGGGAATGGAAGACCTTGAATGATCATCTAGTGCAATCCCCCTGACACAGCAGGATCACCTAGACCAAGTCACACAGGAACACATCCAGGCGGGTTTTAAATATCTCCAGAGAAAAAAAATCCACAACCCCCCTGGTCAGTCTGTTAAAATGTTCTGTTACCCTCACTGTGAAGAAGTTCCTTCTCACATTCATATGGAACCTCTTACGTTCCAGTTTGCACCCATTACCCCTTGTCCTATCACCAGATGACATTGAGAAGAGCCTGGGTCCATCTTCCTGACACCCACCCCTCATATATTTATAGACATTAATGAGGTCACCCCACAGTCTTCTCTTTTCCAAGCTANTGGACACAATACTCCAGGTGTGGTCCCACCAGGGCAGAGTAGAGGGGGAGAAGAACTGCTCTTGATCTGATAACCACTCCCTTTCTGATCCACCCCAGGATGCTGTTGACCCTCTTGGCCACAAGAGCACACTGCTGGCTCATGGTCATCCTGCTGTCCAACAGGACCCCCACAGATCCCTTTCTCCTACTCTGCTCTCCAACAGGTCAGTCCCCAACCTATACTGGACCTGGGGTTGTTCTTGCCCAGATGCAAGACTCTACACTTGCCCTTGTTATACTTCATTACATTTCTCCCTGCCCAGCTCTCCAGCCTGTCCAGGTCTTGCTGAATGGCAGTACAGCATCTTTGTGTCATCAGCAAACTTGCTGACAGTGCACCCTGATCCCTCATCCAAGTCATTAATGAATAGATTGAATAGGACTGGTCCCAGGACTGACCCCTGGGGTACTCCACTAGATACAGGCCTCCAACTAGACTCTGTCTCATTGACCACTACTCTCTGGCTTCTGGACACATTGTTCCATCACCTTTCCTGAGATGAAGGTGAGCCTGACCAGCCTATAGTTACCTGGGTCCTCCTTCCTTTCCTTTTTGAAGATTGTAGTGACATTTGCTATCCTCCAGTCCCTAGGCACCTCTCCTGATCCCCAGGACTTAGAAAAGATGATGGAGAGTGGCTGAGCAATGACTTCTGACATCTCCCTTAGTACATACAGGTGCATCCCATCTGTGCCCATGGATTTGTGTACATCCAGTTTGCTAAACTTATCCCTAACCCAGTCCTCATCAACCAAGGCAGGTTGCCTCTCTTGCCTCGTTTCCTCTGGAGCCTCAGCAGTCTGGGGCTTGATATCAGGACATTTCCCAGTAGTACAGATGGAGGCAAAGAAGGTGTTGAGTATCTCTGCTTTCTCTGTATCCTCTGTCTCCAGGACACCCACTTCACTCAGCAGGGGGCCTACATTGCCTCTAGGTTTAGTTTTACCTGCAATGGATTTGAAGAAGCCCTTTTTGTTGCCCTTGACCTCTCTTGCAACTTTCAATTTCAAGGAGGTCTTGGCTTTTCTAGTTGCATCCCTACATTCTCTCACCACAGTCTTATAATCACCCCAAGTGGCCATCCCCTCCTTCCACCTATAGACTTTCTTCTTCCTCTTCAGTTTGCCCAGAAGCTCCCTTTATGAACCATGCAGGTCTTCCAGCTCCCTTCCTTGACTTCTTTCCCATGGGATGCTCTTGTGTTGTGCTTCAAAAAAGTGGTCTTTGAATGTTAACCAACTATCGTGGGTCCCTTTACCTGCCAGTACCCTGTTCCATGGGATTTCCCCAGCAATTGCTTGAAAAGGCCAAAGTTAGCCCTCCTGAAGTCCAGGGTTGTGATTCCGCTAGGTGTTCTGTCCCTACCACACGGGACCATGAAATCCACCATCTCATGGTCACTACAACCAAGGCTGCCCTCAACCTGCACTGCTTCAACCAGACCCTCCTTGTTGGTGAGTACAAGATCCAGCAGCACTCATGAAAAGTGCAAATGCAAATGGTCTCTGGAGACTGTTGCTCTGGATGTGCACTGTGTGAGATTTTGGACCCTGCTGACATCAGAGGCCTGTAACTGAGAACAGATCTTCATTGCATGCATCTAAATGGCTTCACTTTGTATACGTTGTCATCAGTTTCCTCACCTTAGGTGACTTCAGAACTGAAGTTGTAAGTGAAGCTGAGGTGGTAAATAACGTGCAACAGTGCATTGTCACAGGCTCCGAAAGCCTCTTGGCTTCACTGCTTGAACTCTGCTGCTGGTGCTGATGACATCGTGGAATCAGTGTCTCCCAGGCACTGCAGTGACATTCCTCGTGAATGCACCAACCTGGTAAGAAGGCATTAAAAAAAAATCACATATAGAAGAACTTCCTTTTAACTGTGGTCACACTTACGCTTTGAGAAAAACTGGCAGAAACCAGCTTTGAGGAACAGCTTTGCCCTGCTTGGCAGCTGCCTTCTCTGTGCTGACTGCCGGCAAAGCTCCAAGGTGATCTCACCATCACCTCCTCTTTAGCCTCATTTCCTGAGGAACTTGAGCTTCTCTATTTGCACTGTCTTTCCACTTACATTTCAGTTTGTCTGCCACTTGTGTCCTACCCTGGTAGCTTTTAAGTCTGACAGCTGCTGACAATCATGTCACACAAAAAGGGAGAATTTCCATTGGGAGATGAGTTCCTATGAGCCTTGCAAATATCAACAGGTGGGTAGAGCAAATAACATAAAAGAGAAACACAGAAAATTTTAAATATGAGCTCCACAAGGCCTTCTGCCTGGACAATACATCACCATGCATGAGTCTACTTTCTGATCAGCACATACATGGGTCAGAGCATCTGCAGCATAGGGGTGAAATGAACTGAATTAAAAATAAGGAAGTAGAGAAAATAGGACTCAGTTAGGATTGATGTGAGGATGTGTAGCAGACAAGGGCACTGAGGGACTCTTATGAACATTTGAAAGAAATGGATTATCATGGGAAAGTCAGATGAAAATCCATAGGAAGTTGGGCTTCCTTGTTCTGCTTCTCATGAAACAGGATATGATTTAGTCACCAGCTCAAAGTATAGGGTAAAGAATGTAGACCTCCACTGGACTTCCAAGCCACAATTTCAATACATACTGAATACAAATGTCTTTATTCCATATTAGGCCAAATTTGAGAACAGAAGCCAGCACAGTAGCCATGTTCAAAGTGAAAAGGGGCTTGCAGATAAGCATTCATTAAAGGATCTTGCTGTGTAGCTCCACTGGTGAAAACTGAATAGCTGAGTTTAAACTAAGGAAACACTGTCTTCATTTTGTACTGAATGTGGGTCATTCTCAAGCACAAATGATATCCTTGCTGGGGATGAAACAGGCACCCATCAAAGATCCACGGACATCTCCACTGTCACATATTTCATCTCCCTGTTTGTGGGCAGCATCTGATCCTCTCATCATTCATGCTGCATATATGCTCACTCACTCACATGCTCCCTTGTGAAGTAAAATGACTAGTTGCCTTGGAGAGGAATCCTAGATGCAGCTGACAGAATAGTTTGTTCCAGGCTCAGCTCCAGACAGGCAAAATGGACTAGATCTGCAGCAAGCTTAACTCCCTCAGCCCATGACAGTTTTCTGAGGCCTTGTGTCCTCAAATAACCTACATGCTGTTGTGGTGCACCACAAGCCAGCAACGCATACTTGTATAAGTAAATCACAAATGCTTAATAATAACCTCTCCACGCCATATGTGGGACACCAGGGCCAAGGACTATCCCAGTTCTGACCACACTGACCTAAACGGAGTGGTTAGTCCTGAGCAGCACAGACAGTGCTCTTGTACCACTTGGCCCGGCAGCAGAGACAAAGCCCTGGAGAAGCACAGCAGATGCCAGAGCTCCCAACAGGACTTGGCTTCCAGGCTTGTGGCTGGAATTTTAACTATTCACACCAATAGGTGCCACCCCTTGCCATCAGCTCTCACTCTGACCCCTTGGGCGGCCTCTCCATCCTTTCTCCTCAGAGGCTGGTTAAAGTATTCTCTCAAAATAGATAACGAGGTAATAATTTTATTTTCCTAGTTCCTTAAGGAGAGTGTTGGGAGAGTTAATCCAGGGATCAAAGGTCTTTGTTAGCAGAGAGTCTTTTGAATCCCCTGTATGCAGGTCACAAAAACAACACAGAAAGTGTGCAGATCTGAAAATGAGATGGAAACCAAAGCAGCCACTACCTTCAAGTGGCTTTTAAAGTGTTTGGCTCAAGCTTGATTTTGCTGGTTTGTGTAATTTGTTGTGGGCCTTAGCCAGATGCTGAACCTTTTCATGCAAGCAAAACTTACCAAAATGGCCTTAAACTCCCACGACAAGTACAGTCATCTGTATGTCAGCTGTAGCTTCTGTTTATAGGGTGATGGAAGTATCCCCCAATCGGTAACTCTCTAAGAGATGGGTATTTCATGAAAATAGATTATAAGCAAACAAAGAAGCAGGCACGTTTAGGCTGACAAAACTACTGGTACTCCAAACTCTCCTGGAAAATCTTATACTTAAGGCATTGGTCAATTTAGACAGTAAACTCACTCAGATACAAGCACACACGCTTCACACAGGATAAGAGATTTGGGTGTTCAGGGAAAAAGAAATATTAATACATCCTATAGTGAATGAACACAAAAATAACTGGAGATTTTTAATGACTCTCATAAAATGAAATTGCCTTCTGTGATATCCAGAAGAGCACTTACCAGAGGTGCATGTGCTTTTTAAAGGGTGTTGATTTAAGACCTGATTTGTTTGAAGACTGACTTGAAAGAATTTCAAAGTATGTAGCTTAATTAAAACTATTCCAAACTTTGCATTCCTCGCAAAACCTTTTGACCTCTCACAACATTTAATGCTTGAAGGTGAGAGGCTGACTGACTGCTTCTCACCTCACCAAAGGCACTGCTGATCCTCCCCCATTCAACAACCATCATTAATTGTTGATAGGTGCTCATTACACCGACCTAAACCACACATCTAAAGGAGTGGCATGTGGCACCTACTGCACCAGAGGTGTTTTTTCCAGGTGTGCATCAAACACCTCCCGTCATTTCAAAGATCCCAAGAACTGTGCAAGCGCGTTGCAGCCGCGGCAAAGTCTGACGTTCCCACCACTGGAAGAGTCGAATGGAGCTATCCATTAGCAGGCCAGCAAGCAGCCCTTAGAGGGATTCCTTCAACCCCGCTGCCTCTCCATGACAGATGGTCTGCTGTCACTGCCTCCGAGGGGGCCTCTCGCCATGCAGGCTGTTTGCATTCAGTCAACACTTTGCTTTTATAGGCCCGTGGAGCCAAAGACTGCCAGACTTTTGAACCGCAGGCTAACTTCTGTCTGGCTGCAGCCTCATTTTCTGGAGCCGAAATCTTTTTTAACAACTACCCAATAACAAGTAATTAGGGTAAAGTCTGCTAATCTTCTCCTTTGGGCCTGGAGGTTGTGTATTCAGGATCCGTGGGGGTGAAGGTAGAATTACTGCCATCAAAGCCCAAGGTTACTTTGTAAAAGGGGTTGAACTCTAGGTCAAGGAAATGTTAACTGGACAAAGAGAGATCTGGGCAGATAGTGTTAAAATTAAAACTGTCCTACTGAGATAATGCAGAGTTCACTGCTTTTGTTCTGGAAACTATCTGAATGCAGAATGTGAAGGGAGGGCGAGAGCCTTTCTTTCAAAAGGTGAAAACTTAGTTAGCAATAAAGTTAGCAAATTACGTGCTTTCACTCGGGAATTTATTTTTAGTCTCTTTATTCAGTAAGACAAAGTAAAAGATCTTATTTTTTTTATGTCACCTTGTATTTGGGCCACCCTGTTTCCTAAAGCTGTTTGATTTACTACATTAAATAAGTTATTTCTTAAATATCTTCTCTCTCCCAAAAGCCCCGGTGCAAAATTCATTAAGAAGTGGAAATCTTTCTACTTTTGACTTGAGAGTCCTAAGGACAAATGGGACTTGCTGGGTGGCCAGAAAGACAAACAAGCCCAGACTCACACAAGCAGTGGAAGAAACGTGCTCCAGATGAGAGTGATGTCCATGCAGTGTCCTGGACAGAGCACGAGAGTGATTTTTGTGCCTTTGCTGCTTGCACATAGCACAGGCCAAGGAGAGATCACAACTTTTCAAGGGATCAGAGCCTAACCACTGAAAATCTTTAAACAGTCAAAATAAGATCACAGATTTTGCATGGAAAGCCATCACGAAGCAGGGCAGCCCTCATTCCACAGTGTGGAGTCACTCCAAAATTAATTCCACTTGCTGCCATCAAAGATAATAAACGTGCTGCTGCCCCCTCACCCCTATCAAAGCCAACAGCAGTGATACAAGCAGTGACGCTTTGTTCTCCCCCATCACTGCAAGAAGGCCTTTCCCTGCTGCTGCCAGTGGATTTTGAGTTCCTGTATAGAAGTGGAAGTGTGGAAAATTTGAGGCCAGGTTTTTCCCATGTCAGGTCCCACTGGACTTTGCCATGGCACCCTGGCTGCTTTTGGGTAATGGAAAGAAGTGTGTTGGCCAACACAAGCAAGGGATATCTTGGGGAATCCTCAGTATGTGGCAGCAAGTAGCACAGCAGTGGAAGTACCTGATGGTTCACTTTTCAGGGTAAATGGTGTTGCAGTTGCCAGCTGGATTAAGCCAAGCACAGTAAGGCAGACACAGCCTTTTATTTCCAAGCTGAGCTCCAGTCCTCTGCAAAGCTGAGGGCTCCCAGAGCAGATGATACAGGTACGATCATGACACAAAAAGTGTTTTGTACAAGACTGATGGCAGCAAAACCAACTCTCAGCTCTGAGGTGAGACATTTGAGTGCACAGGAAAAGATATTTCCAGCCTCACATCTTCCTCTCAGGAGTCAGCATCTTAGAGATCAACCCTGGGCTGTGGTCAGAAAACTTTAGTCTGTCCATTAAAAGATGCAACAGCCAGTCTTCTTTAGTTCCCTTGTCATTTCTCAGGTGTTTTTCATCAGTAACAGTTTTCTTTTGTGATGGGTTCATTTTGCATACATTTTCTTTTAATTACATCGAGGTAAAATAAGTTAGTCGTGATGACTAACCATGGAAAAAAGCTTTTTTTTTTCTTTTGAAGCATTATGCTGACATGAAGATAGAAAATGACAACTGCATTTTTATGCTAATTGTGGCCATGTGAGTTACCCCAGATGGAAGGCACAACAGCAGTGCCAAGATTCATAAAAATGAAAGGTGCTTCCTTATCCTGAAACCTATCACAGAAGCAGTGTCTATGGTGTACTGGGATATTTCTCTTCGAGGTTCAGATTTGGAGTCACTGCTCTCTGCTATATGATCAGCAACACCAAAACTAGTTAACCTTTGCCTAGTTTAAATGTCTCACAGATTAAAGGAACTGGTTTAAGTGTGCCATGATGCAGTTCTCTGTTTCTGTGAATATAACAAATTGGTTAAACACCTCTCAGACTGAAATACAAACCCATCTCAAAATTCAAACGCCACTATCCTTACCCTTTTGTGTTTTAAGGCTGCAAAATGGCATTTTGCAGCTATCAGAGAAAAATGCTCATCAGGACATGACACAACACCTCTTCAAGCAGGACAGCTTCTCGTTTCAGAATGCAGTTTATAAGCATGCTGTGGCTGTTGCACAAATGTGAACAAAAGGGGGATAGAAATGCTGCAGAATAAAAAACTCTCCTGTGAAGAGCTTGCAGTCTCACTCGTGGGTATCACCCTGATGAACTGCTAAGAAGCTGGCTTGAGGGTCTTGCAGGCTTTTTTCCTTTAGGAAAGGAGTCACGTATGTGGGTGTGGTGTGTCCTCTGTCATCACCCCATTTCATTTGTTGAATATTTTTTTCCATGAGGTCAAAAAAGGCAGAAATCAGACAGAGAAGCTGACAACTTTCCTGGAGTAGAAACCCTCCAGCCTCCCTTTCCAATTAATTCTGTACCCAGACACCGGGGCCATAGCTGGATTTGATAGCTAACACAATCTCAGATCAAGTAGCGCCAAAAGATTAATTTCTGCGCATCCCACTATTGCCACTAATTGCATCCTCTTGTTCCCAACATTGCACTGTGTCTTATGCTTTTATGACCTCATGCTGTGCTGCATCAGGGCTAGATCACCAAAACAATATAAGTTTTGCAGAGCTTTGTGGACAGGCAAGAGCTTATGACAGCAAAGGAAGAAACAAGGGGACACAGCTGAAAACTGAGAGGAAGGGGAAGGGGAACAGAGTGCTTTTTCAGATGCATCTGATCATGTGATGGCCTGGACTAGCATCAGACTGTACCCTGAACACTGACTGTCTGCTCCATCTCAACGTGATGACCATGACTCTTTCCCTCATAGTCTGGTGACTATTTTTCTACACAAACAACTTGTCCATCATATACTTCTTACATACACAGACCAAGTACTGCTCAAGATTTGCCACGCACTCCTTGCCTTGGGCCACAACCCATGTCTGCTTCCCACTATCTTTGTGTAAAAGAGCATTTATTAAACTCTCCAGTACTGGGTCCAAAAGAAATAAACTCACCATCTTTAGTCAGGTCAGTGACTACAAACAGATCAAAGACCTGCCTGACAAAAATTGTGACTTCTAGGCAGACACCCAAGACAAGAAAACAGCTAGAAATTTCTACAGGGAATGAATCAATACTCATCATTAATGTAGGTAGAAGGCACAAGGAACAGAATCATCTGACATTCACTCTGCAAAAATATGGGTTTCTTTCTATGCTCCCTTGAATAACAGCAACTCGCATTTATGAAAATACATTAGAAAGTCTATTTTTCTTTTTTTTCCCCCCAAGTAATGGCACTCACATGCACAGCTCCTGGGCCTGATTCATCACTGTATTACTTAAGCTTTATTTCAGGGACTCCATTCATAGTGCTGCAACAACATGAACTATGAGTCCTGTCTGTTATGCTTTCAAAAGCAAATGAGTAAGATGGACTTTTATGTGGCTCATGACTTAGGACTGAGATGCTCAGTGCTTGCTGGATGCTCCTCTGTGGGATCAACTCCCTAGGGTATGAGGGCTCTGCACTGCCCAGACAAATTGCTTCTTCCTTCCTCATGCTGAGCGACCAAAACACAAGAGCTTTTAGCTCATTAATAATTCATAAAATTATAGAAATGTAAGAATTTGCCCTGCCCAAGAAGTCTCAGCTTCTTCCATCATTAGTTGATATTATCAATTGTTATGCAGCCTGCAGTGTGCAATGTGCTTTCACGGCCAAAAGAATGCCCCAGTGTCTAATTTTGCCAATAGTTAAGCATGTGGGTAATTTTACTGACAGAAATAATCTCATTGAACTCTGTAATAAGACTCAGCAATCCAAGGTTGTAGATAACAACTGTCACTCTGGAATATGGCAACGTGCACATTATTGAAGTCAATCTACACACTTTACCTGGCCGTGCAGGACTCAGGCAAATGTCTTTTGACCTCAGGTAATTATCATATTTACTATTAACATCACAATAATGGCCCGTACCACTAACCAGCTCTCGTTAGCCAAGGTACCATGTAAACATGCCATATGATTAAAACTCAGCCAAAGGAAGTTTTACATACAGTTTGAAGCATAAAAAATGAGAATCCTGTCAAATATATTCCACTATAATTGACAGGATATTTTAAAACCTTAATACTGTAATAACAAACTGAGGGCTTGAGTGTGATCTCTGCTACTCTTGTGTAAAGCCATAGGAATGCCGTAGGAATGCCATTCATTTAGAATTCAACAGACAGCCTGAAATATATGCTGCTGGCATAAAGTAAAAACACCATTAGAAGACTATTACTAAGGTGGCCATGTCAAGCACTTTGAAGCTTACAGAAGACCTTGTGCTCCTAGCTGCCACCTGGGATACCTCAAAGTGCACAAAGTTTAACCACTGACAAACCCCAGAAATAGCTACATTTTCTCATCTCCTTTCCAGCAGCATCACTGAGACACCCCACTTTGTGTCACTCAGTGTGCATTTTCTCCCCTACCTGACTCCAAAACTGTTCTCAGATGCCTGATCTCTCCCACAGTTTGCCCAGGGAAAGCAGGCATGTAAAGACTACTTACATTGTGCAGCACAGAGACACGTGAGACAGTTGCAATGTGTACTGCTTGAGTACAGGAAGAGGATAGAGGTGCAGTTATGTCTTGGGGCAGAATTATTGAGCAATTCGCTCTTTCACTGACAGCACATTACACATCCCATTCCTCCTCCAGAGGTGCTGTGCCACTGTTGCTCTGTGAGGCTGGCAGCCCAACACTAGGAGCCAGCTCAGCTAAATGTTATCACAGCTAACTTGTAAAAAAACTAAAGTTCAAGACACAGTTGCCTGGCATGTGCAAATCACCATCTTTCAACTGCTCAAAGCTCGGGCAAAACAAGCTTTTCAGGCAAGCAGCACCAGGCACATTCCTGACATATCCTGCCAGATTTCATGTCCCTTCCTCCAGGCGCAGGGTACTGAAGATGTTTGAGAAAACACTAGCAGATTTTGTTACACAGAGGAAAATCAAGACATTTTCTTCAGGGTGAAAAAAGGGCTAAGTCTTGCAGGGCGACATTTTCAGAGAGGGTGAGGTTTTTTCATCTGTATAGATCAGCCTGAGGCATTTATCACAGAATCACAGAACATTAGGAAGGGTCCTCGAAAGATCATTCAGTCCAATCCCCCTTGAATTTATATTCCAGTCCAAGCAACATCTAGAGAAGCTGTAAAAATCTGAAAGGTCTTCTAAAAGAAAGTGTTGGTCTACCCTAATAACAGACACTGACTGCTCTCTGCTCTGACAGCAGTTTACAGACAGAAAAAAGCTTCCGTTCGCGTACAGTACTCTGCAAAGTTTCACTTAAAACAAAAACCCAAAGGGTCAAGGACTATAAAGGTGTATGAAAGACTAACTTTTTGTTCCTGTTTTGTATTTGCAGAAATCAGACACCTCTTGGGTTTTATTATAACAAAAGCATCCTGCACAGAATCCAAGTGTTACTTAATTAATGATGCTTGAACTGAATATCAGCTCAGTGCTGGGCTTCAGCATGGGCTGAATTCCAGCCAGATGAGAGGCACAGAGCTACATTTCTTCACAGAGAGCAGGGTTGGCCTAGAAACCCCTCAAACAAATGACTGTGGTAGAAACACTGACACAGAAAATGCAATTTAGATTAGTGCTAGCACAGGAAACTCTAATCAATTGAGCAAAACCTGAAGCCTCACTGATCCTGATTTTTGGGGCTTTTTATGTGTTAGTAGGTCCCCAGGACACTAAAATTACTGTTTTCTTGAAACAAGGAGAAAAGTTATCACTACATTGAAACTTTGATTTATTAGCTCTATGTCTACTTAAACATCCTGTAATATTACTGCATGCAGGGAAAAAAGGACCTACAAAAATCGCTAATAAAATCACTGACGTCCATGACTGCCTCTATATAGAGGCAGATAACAGTTCAAGAGTGTTACAGTCACCAGTCTGTGGCAGAGTCTTTACTGGTAATCCCTGTTGCTGTGCTGATACACACTGAGAGTCCAGTTTAACAGAACAGCTACTACGTTCTCACAAATCACAAATACTAGTGCTTCCAGTCTGCTTTTGTAAGGACATCCCTTCCCAGCAAAGGGGGAAAAGCTCTACCTTTCAACTAAAAGAAGTTTTGCCCTGCACAAACCAAGTGTCAGCCATTGATATGTTTTTCAGATGGCTTCACTTGCAGATGGGAATTTACTTCCTACAGAGTTGATGTCAGCAGGAAAAAAAAGCTGAAAAAAGAGACATCCGTCATGCCTCCAGACACGGCTGTAACAGAAAAACAGAGAAGTTTGTGAAAATAAAAGTCTCAGAGTTAAGCAAGGATGTTGTTGCTCATTTGAGAAGGTTGAAGATCTCAGCAGCAGAACTTCCCCAAACGCTTGTGCCTCTGGCAAAATGAGTAAAGTGCTTTACCGTGGTCTCCACACTATGGTTAAACAGACCTCCCGCATAATATCTGCAGTGCTGGAACAGCCTAAGGGTGGGAGAACTCCAACTTTTCCATGTGTCTCCTGCATCACAGGGATCACAGCTGTGGAAGAAGGCAGGGCATGCTTTTTGTAACGTCTCTCAAATGTAGTCCTGAATGCAAATTCTGTCATTGAGAAATATTTCCTGAAAAGATTTCATACCCCAGCTTTCCATCTGATAATAATCTCCTTGTGTTTGTGGTAACTCAGCCTCCTTCGTATCTGTCTTATGAGAAAAAGCCATGGCTGTGAGGACTGCAAAACTTCCTCAGCGCTTGCGGATCCCTATGATGACAAACAGCAGAAAGCATCTAACACATATTTTTCCTTTCCTTACAGGGACAAGTACTTCATTTGAAAGCAAGCAGCTCCCATAGCAGCTTTCTGCCTGTGTTGTCTACTAAGTTACAGCACAGGTTTAATTCTCAAATTTGGCAATGAAGAAAGGAGATGCATGATGCAGCACCACCCATTTCTGGCTGTTGGGCTGGGAGTGGAAAGGGCACGGTTCTTCTATCTCAGTGTTCCCACATGCTGTGAGAAAAGACCAGTAGGCATCTTTTATTTCCCTTCGGCTATGAGGAGTTTGGAGCAAACAGATACCTTCCTTGAATGCAGTGTCTCACTGGAGTCGCAGGAGTGACTCCTATGTGTTGCTGGGTGGGTCTGGAACCATACTTTTGTTTCTGGGGTACAATGCTGAACATGCACACTCAAGGTCTAGAGGGGCACTGAACTGAGCTTAGAAATCTGTTCCACCATCTTCACTCAGGCAAAGCTTTCCATGATTTATAGCAGTGTGGAGAAAGGGACTAAGCTGTGGCCTGTTTTAAATGTTCACATGCAGTTGTTCTTCCTGTAACTCTGAATAAATTGTCATCGCGCTTCTCAATAGGGAAGAAATGTTAATAACCTTTTCAGAGTAGCTAAAGAAATGCTCTCCAGACACACGGTTGCTAAGTCCAGCTTCAGTTTTGTTAGCAGAGTCACCTTTGGTGGTCACATTTTCTGTCTCTCCTCATCTTCCTCACTATACCCTACTCTTCAGAGAAAGGTCAGTGCCCTGTGATGCTGGATGAGCCCTGGGGAAAGGGTCCTTCCTCACACCTGCCTTCCCTGTTCCAAATGGCTGAGTACTAGGTACTATGGAGAGAACCTAAGGAAGCCATGTAGAGCCAAATCTACCCAAAGACAGGGAATGGAGATGGGAAATGAGATCATCTGCTAGGAAATGGCAAGAGGACACCAGTGGTATTTTATTCTTCCTGTCACACACACCTTTCTTATAGCTCACTACAACTGAATCAGTCTATGAGACTCATCCTGTTTTCCTCTGTGCAAAAAAGAAGGAACAGGGAAGCTTAAAGCTGGGAGAAAAAAAAGCCTTGACTTAGGAAACATGAGACAAACAAGAGAGTAAGAGGGAACATAGAAATGGTAAGAAAATATAAGAGAAGAAAGAACCCTGAAGTTCAGGAAAAGGTCTGTGGAAGAAAGTAAGTCATAGGGAGAAGGGCAGCATTAAAAAGGAGAAGACAGAGATGAGGAAAGAGAAAATTATGGCTACAACAACAAAAGCCAGAAAAGAGTAGGAAGATTTCAAAGGTGACAGGAAAACAGCTTGAACTGGCGTGAGTGGGAAAGAAGAACTATGAGGAGATCCAGCACAATAAGCTACATAAAGTTAGTATGGAGAAAACAGAAAACAAAGTGCTAATGTGCACCCAGACACTGAGAGGAACACTGGCCTTACCAGACCAAAGGGGACACAGATGCCACAGGACACAATTTCACCCTTTGTGTTAAAGGCACAGATGGGTTGTGTGAGAAAGTTCTGATCACTCCCTGAGGGTACAGATATTCTTCCCAATATCCTCATGGCTTCTGAAGGAATTTGGTACCTCACACTCCTATATTATAATATGAAGCACTTTATGACTTTTTTTAGCTCCCTATACACACCAGGCCTGTCCCTGTAGGCACAAAGGATTTCTTCTTCCCTTTACAAATTACTTTACCAGCTGAGGAATGACAATAGCTGCCAAATGTCCTAGAAGTCCAAGACCTGTGCCCCATCCCAGCAAGGACTGAAAGGAGGGAAGGGAGAAAGGAAGCAGGTTATTTTGAAACGTGTATTGGGCAGAGGAGCTGCAAGTGCAAGCAGATCTCAGCCTCAGAAAAGCTGGCAAATGCTCACATAGCATGAACTATTCCCTTCCCTGTGCTGGATCAGAGTCACTCAGGTACCTGTGTGGGTGGGCAAACACGGCTGCTGAGGGGCCTTGCTGCACTTCCCTCCAAACCATTTGCAATTAAGAGTCAGCACATGAGCAAGCATGAACACCCCCAGCAAAATCAGAAGTTGAACCAGGTTTTGGTTTTGCCCCTTCTAGAGTGGGTTTGCCTGTGAGCGCAGTTGTTTTCACCCAGTCCTCATTCTCGTTCAGCCAAGTTTTCTGACTAACAGCTCCAGTTCAAGCCTCCCTCAAGGAAAAATCTGGAAGAAGTTTTCTGCCTGACTCTTAACGAGAGCTGGTCCTCTTTGCTTGCCTGTCCTGAAAAATGATGAATTGCAGAAATACTCATTTGGTGTTAGTCATTTGGAGAAGCAGGAAGGAAGCAGGAAGCCCTTGTGAGGACTAACTTTTCAAAGCAGCTTGCAGAGAACGCCAAGTCCCTCCTCCCCTTGACTCCACTGCCTCACACTGCTCTTCACCTCCTCACCTTAGCAGGCACCTAGTCACAGTTAACATTTTCAGCTCATGCAGCCGGAAATATTTGCCCAGTGCAAACAGCTGAGGCATTCGCCGCCAGCCCTTTCTCTGTGCAGGGTGCATGAGAAAGGGAGGGGAGGGAAGCTGAGCCTGACACTTTTTGAACGGGAAAGGCCTGAGTGCGCTCAACAGGTTCAGTTCACGCTGTGACCCTGCCGGGCTTCCTGCTATTCAGATGTGTTACTTCCCCTTTGTGGTAATGGCCTGTGGCAGCCGGCCAGAAAACACTATTAATTTCAGAAGTGGCCTGACAACAAACCCACAGCGAAATGAGAGGAAGTGGTGGGGAGGCCATCTGTTGACTTCAGCAGAACAGTAGGGACACAGCTATGTAGGTTCTACAAGGAAAGCAGATTAATAATCCACAAAGAGGAAACTGGCTAAAATTATCTGCAGACCATATTAAAAAAAAAAGAAAGGGAAAAAAAAAAACAAAACAAGGGAGTCACTTGAGCTGCAGCTGGGCAGGAAATTGCTAGAGCTGCTTGCAAATCTCCACTTTGAACAGAGCAGCACAGGGAATGCCAAGAGCGGAAACCGTTCAAAACTGGATTAGCACAAGCCAAGTTTAACTGCAACCCACTTCTACTTTCATGGTTTATGCATTCAATCTAGGCCACTACTGCATGAGACACTGACTCACTTTTTTCCCATGTTTTGTTTGCTTTTCATTTCACACATTTGCAGTTTCTAAAATTACTTGAAACATGCTCCGGCTGCCAGGAGTTCTGCAGAACCACAGCCGACAGCCCCAGCTGCAGCATCAGCCCAGACCATGGTACTGCATGCGGATCTTGGCACCACACCACCTTGGGCCACTTGTCCTCAGGAAGGATGCAAATGAAAATAAGCTGCAGCAGGAAGTTTTGCAATTGCTGTAATCCCCCCTTTTTCCTTCTGCAGTGGCAGGACTACTTGAAGGGTCCAAATAGGAAGTGAAGTGACTAAGGGTATTGAGAGACTCTTCCTCTTTGCCTTCACCAGCTAGGTTACAAAGTGGCTGAACAGCAACAGAAAAAACATCATCAGGCTGCAGGCTGTTGATGGATCTCTGTGAAATGAGTTCCTGCCAGACAGATAAGGAGAGCATGAACCCATCTCTTGGCATTTGTAATAACGTAAGAGTGGCCAACAGTTGTAAACAAACACAGCAAACAGCAGCTCCTTATTCTTACCAAAAAAAAAAAAACCCATCAAAATCCCTTACAGCCCAGGGTCAGGTGTATCCCTGGGGTAGCAAAGGGCTGCCAGAATATTTTGCAATCAACCTAAAAGCCTTCAAAAGCATTCCCTTCACCAAAGAATCTAGCATGTGCACTGCTTGTTCATTTAGACAACAGTGGAATGAAGGGGGAAATTTAGGGTTTATTGTCTTAAGTGCTGTACAACAGCTATTGAAAGCCATCATTACCTTTAACCATAACCATATGTGTATGTGTCATTAATCACACCCACACAGAGAGGAAAAGGGGTAATAAACCAGCTGAGTTCTCAATAGCCAAAAATAGTTATTTATTAATAATTTAAGGTTTTACATTCTTATAATAAATTCCATCTTAAAACTTTTACACCATGAATTAGACTCTCCCTTATTGGCAACCATGTGCAGGTTCACTGTGTGTACTGTACACACATGTACAGATGCTTGCACATACTTCCAGTTTTATAAAAACAAAAAAAAAGACCAAAATAAATCCAACCAGGACGCAAAATATTGCATTTGAGGTGAAGCTCCCTGAAGAATTTGTACAGAGGTAATGCACTGTTTAGCACATCTGAAAGTTTTAAAAAGCGATCAAAAATCTTCCGCATTCAAAGATAAACCTTCCTCCCAGATGATCTATTTACAAAAGGTAAGGCAAAAATTAATTTAATTTAAAAAATATAGATATATCATGTGGAAACTACATGAAGAGTGTGAGAAAAAAACTCACCACAAGGAAAAGGAAGATATATGAAAGAAGAGACAGTACTTGCTCACAAAACACAATCTGCAAACTTCTCACCATTGCCATTTCTCCCTCATGGAAAGCTTGCTTCAGCTGAACGATAAAATTAAGCATGCTGCAAATATAGTCCTTGCAATTAAAAAAACAAACAAAACAAAACAAACCCAAGCAGAATTTATGTAGAGAAAAAAAAAGTTGATGTTTCTTGGACTGATTTCTTGAATACATGAATTAACAAAAAAACAACCTGCAAATCGATTTAAGATTAAATATTTACATTGATCAAGTAGAAACTACTGAGCTCCCCGCAAACAATTACTCCAAATACACTAAGCTGAAATCTCTTTCTTTGGCTCCTCTAAATTAAAACAAACAGAAATAACCAGTCTTCACTGAAGACAAAAGCTGTGTGTCACAGATCTGAAAGCAGAGAGGGGGAAGCGAGACAGTTCCAGTCTCTGGAGAACACATGCTCAGCCTGTCCAGCCTTTACCCGACCCCCTCGGAAGTCCTCCGACTCAAAGCACTGGCATAAGCAGGGATGAGCACGCTGCCCACCTGCTGCCACGGTCTTCCCTGGAGAGCTCGCCACATTCCCTCCCTTTGCAATAGCTGATTCCATACTGTGTAACCTTTCCTATCCTGCACTTGGCAACAACTGCTTTTTGATAGCAGAGGCCAGAAAAAGAGAAAGCTGCATTTTCTTTATCACTGCCAAAAAGAAACCATTGAGGAGTGATCCCATGAAACGGACAGGAAAAGGGAGGCAGTGGGAGCTCACGTGGACTGCAGAGAATCCACTTGGAAGACATTCTGGTTGGAAGGGGTGGTGAAATACAGCTGCTGGTTCGGCACCCGATTGTCACAAGGGCTGCTCAGCCCCAGAGTCCGCTCAAAGTCCAGCAGCTGACCCATGAAGTTGAAGTTGGGTGAAATGTTCGACTTCTTCATCTTGACAATATCATAGGCATCGTTCATGGACAAGTTGAGTTTCTGCATGAGGTAGGCCACCGTCACTGTGACCGAGCGGCTGATCCCTGCCAGGCAATGCACCAGGACACCGCAGTTCTTTCCTCGTGCTTCATCTGTACAGAGACAAAGAGGCAGAGAAGGACACATAAGACAGGGGGTTGGTACCTGATCTCTCTACACGAGTGAGATTGGTATCAAGTAGGAAGAAAGGACGTTCCTGATCCCAGTAGCCAGCAGTGCAATGCAAGAGTTAACTTTACTGGCTTAAAACAAGGACAACACCCACACAGCCACCCCCTACCTACATGTACCCGAGTCCAAGACCTGAGAAAACTAAGAATGAGACAAAGGAAGCAGGATACACTGTGTGACGCTGTTTTAAAAAGTCGGTTTTGAATGACACGCTTTTGCCTGGAGATTTGTCTTAAATTCTTGCGGTCCCCTTGCCCCAGCATGGAAATCCTGCAATATGTCACTGAATGCCTTTCATACAGACCAGCAGACTGCAAAGGTCTATTAAATTATTCTCCAACTGTTGTGCAGCTAACAATGGAGGTATTCAGGCATCTTAAAAGAATGAGGGAAGTCACAGGGGACAGCCCATTAGGAGGAACAGGATGTCAACATTGGTTGAAAATGGGTTCCTTTGTAATAGGAAATGCATTACAATGCCTGGAGATTAGTTTCTTTGTGGCTTCCAGCCCACATTTCTTCCTGCTGGGCTCAGATTACCTACATTCTCCACTATTACCGGTATCATTCAACCGGATTACAGCCCAGCTTCCCAACAGATAATGTGATGCCCACCCCACCGTACCCCGATGGGGGTAGATTTTTGCCCTCCTCGAAATGAAGGAAAGCGCAAATTTTAACCAGAACCCCTTGAGCCCGATGGGAAAGCGTTTACAAAGCTGAAGGATAGTAACGTCTAAGGGCTGGCTAACGAGGAACCGAGCCCGAGAGGTAGATCATTATTACCACGAGATTTAATTAAAGCTCTGACTATACATTTGCCAAGGACACCGCTTATGAATTACTTGTATTTAAAAGCTAAAGTTAGCTTTCCAGATAAGTTTATGACTGCTCTTTAGTAACCTCAAGGGAAGAATAAAAAAAGAACGAATAAATCATCAACCCCGGGCTCATTTACCACACACATTCCCCTTTGCAGGAAGAGATTTAAGATCATGCCCCATCGTCCACGTTGCTCAGTCCCCAGTTCAGACACAAACGGCTCAGGGAGGGATCCCACAGACAGCCAAACCAGGTACGCACCTGCAACCTGCCAACGACCCTTACAGTCCACCGGGGCTCCTCAATGACCCCCAAAACAGTCTCCACTCACCCCTCAGCCCAAGCCGGTTGCAAAACCAGAAAGCAGGCCGTTCCCCAGAGACAGCCTGAAAACGCTGCTACCACTTCTTGCACGAAACGTCCCGAATTCTGCACAAGAAACCGAATTCTACCCTCTTGACAAACAGCTGTTAGCAAGTACCCGGGTCTCACCTATAAAGGAGATGGCCTCAGGAAAGAACTGAGACAGGTTTTGGCTCCAGTGGTCAGAGATCGGGATCTGTTTGTACTTGAATTCGCCAGCGTTTTCAAAGAGATTAGGCAGGTTGGGGGTAACATTCAAGATGTATTTAATGCCAAACTCTTCCAAAACGTCCAGGTTAGTGGAATCCTTGGCACATCCCAAGTAGAGGTAGGGTAAAATCTCCACCGGGAAGGAAGGCTGATTATTGGAGAGGGGGCTGCCATCGGAGTCGGTGGCACTGTTGGGGTCTCTGTCAATGTCAGATTCAATGTCTGATGAGGAGTCGGAGCTGATTCGGAGGCCTCCCAAACCCAGGACTGGCAAAGGAGGAGAGCTGCTGCTACACGAACTGTCTAGGTTAGTTTCGCAGTGCAGGGCGAACTCGGCCTGGAACTTGCTGAAACCACCTAGGGAGAAAAAGCAAAGGGGTTGGAGGCAAATCCAATCAGATATATGAGGCCAAGCCGACTTTAGTTCCCTGCTATAGCCCTGTCTGCAAAGAAGCATCCGTTCCCCACCCTCCCCAGCTCAGGGAAAAAGACAAAAAAACACATGTGCCACACACTCTCGCAGACGGGCTAAACCTAAAAGAAGGCTTAAGAAAATCGCCCGCTGCGGCGGAAGGCTCAGCACATTCAAGATTAAAGCCCTGCGCCGCTTCGCCCTGCGGGAACCTCTGAAGAGATGTCTGGGCGGCAGTTTCCTCCTTCTGCCCTCCCTGGGTCCTGCCGGAATGTCCGTTAGCCCTGTCCTCGCCACGCTGCTCCGGCGATTCCAGTCCTCGCGGTGTCTTTAAACCAAGCGAGGTCTGGGATGCTGGGGGGCGGTGGAGGTGTAGAGAAGGGGGAAAAGCCCGTGCTCTATTCAACTCGGTGTAAACCGAGGGTGCCAGTATGCAATGACCACGAGACACTGCGGACACCCCCCCTTTCCCTTCCCTTCTCCGGGAAGAGTATTGCGGAGCAATGCTTCCCTTCTCGTCAACCCCAGCCCCTGGCCCCCAAGCAGTTAGTGATCCCCCTCTTCCAGCCCTGGTCGTCCCTTCTCACCTTCCAGATAGAACGCCTTGCAGCCTTCGTCTTTGAGGCGCTTGAGGAGCAGCCCCAGCACGGACTCGCCACCCGTGTTCTCGTTCCAGTCACGGCTGTGCTCGTCGTACAGCACCACGGTGTCGGTGCCGCACCGGCGGGCGAAGCGCTCCCGATCCTCCTCGCTGCTGGCGACCAGGGAGCGCAGAGGCAGGTTGCCCTTCTGCAGGCGCCGCAGCATGATGCCGGGGATGGCCACGTTGATGGCCGACTCGATGTGGGACGACTCGTACAACTCCTGCGGCCGACAGTCCATCAGCAGCAGCCGGTCGTTGCCCATCTCCAGCTGCTCGTTCAACCACGCCACGGATTTACTAATCGCCATTTCCGACGCGAAAGGGACGGGTCTGATCGTATCTAGCATGAGGAAGGACGGGGGGAGCGCGGCAAGCTCCCCTCTGTGCCAGAGCAGGCGGGCTGCACCCCTCCAACTCCGCACAACTTATCTCCCTCCGCCCCGGGAAAATGAATCACGCAGCAGTCCCCCCCGCACCGCCTCCTCCGCGCCGGGCGGCGGAGTCACGGGGAGGGAGAAGCAGCCCCGGCGGCGAGTCTCTGCTTGTCAATGTGTCCGAGCCTGTGCCCGAGGATGTGTCCTTGTGTCCGTGACGAGGCTGTGTCCGTGTATCCGTGTGCGTGGTGAGGTTCTGCCCGACTGTGTCCGTGTGCGTGTGTCCGTGAGCCCGTGCTGCGCCTGTGTCCGTGTATCCGTCTGCCTGTGTCTCTGTGTGTGTCCGTGCGTGCGCGCCGCCAGCCTGCCCAGTCTCCTCTATTCTTTTTTTTCTCAATGAATCCCTGAATGAACCCGCCTAATCGCTGCCGCCGCAGCCCGAGCCCCGGGGCTTTTCCTTCGCCCCGGCTGAATTGAATCCAATTAACGTGCCGCCAAGCGGGGCTGCCTCGCTCACCGCGGAAACACCGCGGCCCTGCCGGTGCCACCGCTGCCGCTTCCCCTCC
>VXBP01007107.1:333591-363960 GCA_013400115.1 Rhinopomastus cyanomelas | reverse complement strand
TCGCCGCGCCCCTCGCCCGCGGCCCCGCGGCTCCTCAATGGGCGCCGCCGCTCGCGTCTCAATGGGGACATTGGGGCGGCGCAGCCAATGGGGGAGCGCGGAAGGGCCCGTTGCCGCGGCGACGGGTCCGGCTGGAACAGGTTGTGTCGGGGAATCGTTAATGAGTTTGTCATTCACAAAAACGGAAAGGAATTTCCGCTCCGGATCAGCCGAGCGCAAACAAGCGGTGGCGGCGGCGGTGGTGGCGGCGGCGCGGGGGCGGCGGGGGCAGGTGAGGGGGCGCAGATCCGCTCCCGGCCCCCCTTCACTGCTTTCCCNNNNCAGCCTGCTATGGGACAAAAGGCACCTTTTCTCTCCTTCCATGTTTTCTCTCCCAAAAACTAATGGGGAAAGGGGAAGACGCGGGGAAAGAGATGGGGGCTCCGGTTAAGGTCCCCGTTCCTAATTGCCCATCGCTGATCACGGCTTTTCATTAGGGTGTTCCGGGAATCCCATTTTTAGGGAGGCGGGTGCTGTCCTCAGCTGATCCCTACACGGGTGAAGGGTAAACCCCGAGCTAATCTCTTCCTACGCAGCTTTATTCGAGCCGCCACCGCATCGGGAGCAGCTTGCGAACGCTGATAAAGCCCGAGGCAGGACATCCCAAGAAAACGTGACCAGGGAAAGCGGCCCAACCTGCCGCTGCCGGCCTCTTCGGGCAGCCGGTTCTTGAACCGGGGCCCGCAGCGGGCGCCAGCGGCAATCGCTTTCCTCACCGGGGTTCTCCACCCCGCACCTGGCCCTGCACCGACTCCTCCCGGGGTGGGGAACCTGAGGGTGGGGCCCCGCTGCCGCCCTCCAGCGCTTCCCCCGCTTTGCCCCGGCCCCGGTGCGGCGGAAGTGCACTGCGGTCGCTGTCGCATCGTCGGACGGGAGAGGGTGCGGGGGCTGGCGGATCGGCGCCGGTGTGCCGGGGGCTTTTGGAGCAAGGCCGCAGGCTGAGTGAGGCGGGGTTGTGCCGAGGTGCAGGTTAGCAAGTGGAGAAGTGAAAAGCGAGGAGCGAAAATAACCCGAGAGAAGCCTGGCTTGAATGCTTAATCCCCTCGCCAACATCTGCTGGGGAGTAAAATTGTTTTGAAGAGGCTAATCTCGTTTCCGCTGCTGCTGTGCTTCAGGGCTCAGGATTTTTAACCCTCGCTGGAGGAGGTTCCTTTGGTAATGGGTGGATGGAGAGCCTTGATCCTGAGAAGAGAATGGCGTGGGCAGTCCTGTACGTTCTGGGCAGAAAACAGTGGTGATGCTAATTGAAGTTGGCATAGCAAGTGGCTGCAGCTTCGAGCAAGGCTGACACCCAGATGGCATTAATGACATCCTCCCCAGCAGCGATTTTGAGAGGATTCCTGCCTGCTACCTATGTCAAAGGCTTGACAGTGGGCATGAAGTGTTAGACAAACCTTGCCTTGCCCTTAAACAGGGGAATTTGGACAGGCTGATGTGGAATTCAGTGGACAGCCACCATGTACCTTGTTCCTCAGCTCAGGCAAACTGTCCAGTCCATCTTGCCCACCATAGTCCTGCCTTTGCTCATAAAGCTTTCCAGTCTGATATTACCAGGTGCTTCACTTGCTGATCAGTTCTATGCATTCAGGGTATGGTGTTAAAACGTGACAGACAAAAGCAGGGGTCTTTGAAGTTTATTTATTTACTCGTTGATGTCATTCCCCCCCACAAACAATACGTTTAGATCTTTTGTTTTCACCCATGTCTGGGCTTTGGCAGAACAGTAAATTCTTTGGGCCTGACACTGCTGGTCACTACACTGGCAGGAGAAATAGCACAGTCCTCGTATAGATGAATAATCAGGTCATAATTCCAGTGCTGCTTTTTTCTTTCCTTAAAATGTGCACCGTGATTTTCTTTATCCTTATCAAGTGTATCAGATTGACTTATGTTTTAATTTTACAAACTAATATAACCCAAACCTCAGCATTACTAACCATGTATTTCAGGCTCTAGAAATGAAAGTTCTGGAAACAGGAATTCGACAAAGCAACTGAAACAGAAATTCTCAAACCACCTCAGCTGTAGTTATTTCCTAAGATGCAGTATTATGCAGTGTTTGTATTGCAGGCATCTCAAACACTGCTTGTTACTCACTTATTCTAATAGTAAGCTGTATTTTCTCTTAAACTTCATCCCAACAGGAGCTACAGCCAGAAGAATCCTCAAATGGTCACTTGTTATCTAAGGGATCAATGTAGAAAATAAGCAAAGGAGTCATATGGAATTATAGTGAATGTGACAGGAAAGTTAAAGACAAAGACAATTTTTATACAACATTGCAATAATTCCCTGTAAACTTGACGTGATGATAAATACAATTTGTTCCTTGTAATTCATGTTGTTATTAATTAACAATGTTCTTTAGAGTTACATTATACTTTGCATTTAAAAAAAAAAAAACAGAAAAGCATCAGTGTTTTGCAGTCAAGCTTCAAAGCACAAATTTACTTCCATCAGACAATCCCATATTCATATCAGGTAATCTTGCCTCTCTGATGACTAAAATACTTTAGGAAGAAAATACTTTCTTATTACCACCTTCAGTGATGTTTTGTGGTGGTGGTTTAAAGTAAAAATCCTGGATATTCAATATTTTAACTGAAAGCTACATACTATGCAAACAGTTTCTCAAACCTATTGCGATACTTGTCTAGTAGCAATGCAACAATAAATGATAGCTTTTAAAGATACTTTTATCATTAGTACTCTCAGAGCCAATTTAAATATTATGAGCCTCATGGTTTAGTATACGGAGGCCAAAAATGTTAGATGAAGCACATTCAAGACAGTTGTATTCCCCAAGTAGAGCTGGGGGCAGAGGCTTGTAGTGATGATGATGGCTGCAGCCCTCTCATTGCATATATTGTAGAGTGACTCTATGACAGTGTGGCTGCAGTCTGAGGGTGGCATTTGGTGAGCTGGGAGCCAGGCAGGAGATTTTGCACTGCAGCAGAGTTTAAATAGTAAGACACAGATGACACCCTCTGAACTAATAGTAGTACCTCTTTCAGTACCTACCAGTTGAAGAACTCTAAAGGAGCAGGAAAACTCAGTGCTATGTTATCTTTGTGTGTGCATGCATGAATGCGCTCGCTTTTCCTCACTCTGTCTGAACTGCTCTGTCCTGTCAGTTGCTGAGGGATGTGGGAGTGGATTCACCACGCTAACATTTGATGCTTTGTCAGAGACCAGATGCACAATCCAAGCCTTACCATAAGTTCGCTTCAACTTCAAGATGTTTTTAAAGTACCTAGGCAGAAAAAGCCTGTTCCCAGTAACCATGATCCCCTCTTCCATTCAGTCACTTGCAGAGTTAGCTTTTGAACCCTGGGTTTTGGTTTTACACCTCCCTGGCTGCAAATTAAACCTCTTCAGTCCAGCTCAATGCTTATTCATCATGAAAAGCCTGGTTTTGTGGCTTTTAGACCATAGACGTTTTGCTCATTCTTAGCATGTGTAGAGGCCCAAATGAATCTCCATGACTGCTTATAATCGGAACTTGTCCGGGCCGTAGGTGCAGGCACAGAGGATTAGAGCCTGGCACGGATGATGTAGATTAGGATTCATTGTTGCTTTGCCCATTTCCTTCATGTGTCTCCCTGTAACAGAAACCCTGGCCACAAATTAGGCAGACAGGCTATCTACGTAGTGTAAAGGGAGAGAGAGGTACCAAAAAGGTGGATATCTATGACATTTTTGAAACCAGGCCAACTGGGCCACTGTGAGGTGCTTTACAGGCAGCAATGGAGAGGCATCCTCAGAAGGCTCAGTAGTGATGGGATTTCTTCTTGCGTTTAACTTCAGGGATGAGAAAGTTTGTTATATGGTATAAATAATTTATTCCCTTAAAGATGCAGGTTCACACCTCTACTAAATTTGGAGCCAGATTTGATAGGATCCTGTCTTTTGATGAGAAGACGAGGCCTAAAATAAGAAATTTTTTTCTGCTTGTTTGGACAGACCTTTCCCATGGGTGATGGAACTATTTGTTCTGGACATTGTCTCCAGGCATGTCAAGGACAGGAGGGTCATTAGGGACAGTCAGCATGGCTTTACAGAGGGAAAGTTGTGCTTGACCAACCTGATGGCCTTTTATAAGGGCATAAACAGGTGGATAGATGATGGCAGAGTGGTGGGTGTGGTCTATCTCGACTTGAATAAGGCATTTGACACAGTCTTCAACAGCATCCTAACAGCCAAACTGAGGCAGTGTGGGCTAGATGATCAGGGATTGAGGTGGATGGTGAACTGGCTGCAGGATAGAAGCCAGAGAGTAGTGGTCAACAGGACAGAATCTGGGTCCAGTTCTGGGCCCCTCAGTTCAAGAGGGATGTGGAGCTGCTGGAGGGAGTCCAGCTCAGGACAACGAGGATGATGAAGGAAATGGAGCACCTCCATTATGAGGAAATGCTGAGGAAGCTGGGTCTCTTTATCTTGGAGAAGAGGAGACTGAGGGGTGACCTCATTAATGTCTATAAATATTTGAGGGGTGTGTGTCAGGAGGATGGAGCCAGGCTCTTCTCAATGTCATCTAGTGATAGGACGAGGTGCAATGGTTGTAGGCTGGAACACGGGAGGTTCCATATAAATGTGAGAAGGAGCTTCTTCACAGTGAGGCTGACAGAGCACTGGAACAGGCTGCCCAGGGAGGTTGTGGAGTCTCCTTCACTAGAGATGTTTAAAACTAACCTGAATGTGTTCCTGTGTGACTTGGTCTAGGTGATCCTACTATGGCAGAGGGATTGGACTAGATGATCTTTCGAGGTCCCTTCCAATCCCTAATGATTCTATGATTCTGTGTTGCACCAAGCAATGTTTATGAAAGCAGGAACTCCAGCCTTGGTTTTCCACATCCCACTGATGACCTGAATTGAGATGGCACAGACACCTTCCGCCTCAGCACTGCTGGATCTTGGGTAAGTTTCAGTGTGGGAAAACTGTGCTGTGGGACTGACTGCTGGAGAAAGCCAAGAAACATGAAACATGCTGGCATAAGGGTTTTGGTGGATATGCCAACACAACTCAACTCATCTCAACTCAGCTCAACTCTGGAAACGCAAGCTTGGAAAACTGTAGTGAAGACCGGTTTCTCCACTGACAGATACAATTAGGAATGAATTTTGAGGATCTTGACACAGTTTTGACTGTACCAGCATATGCCTGTGATTCAGCTAGGTAGTCATTCAGCTTTAGATGTCACAAGTTAGATGCTAGTATTTTAGCTAGTTATTTCTGTTTAGAGAAATGATTTTAAGGTGGTCTTCAGAGATGGCAAACTACTCTCCAGAGCCACTCAGTTCCCTAGTTCCCTTCACTGTCTCTAAATGGTGCCTGTTGTAGCCAGTGTTTACTTTCAGGTGCTTACACCATGGTCTGTGCTTCTCGCCTCCAGGTTTATCTGTAAGTCCCTCTCAGAATTCTTTTTTAATTTCAGGAAATGTGAGAAATAATGGCCTGTGTTGGTCTTCTCCTTGAAGACAGAAATGCACAAATCGTCCTAGTCCAATCTGGCCATAAAGTGCAGTGCCTTTGGTGCAAAAGTGGTTAGTGCAGGGTGTTCAAAGGTAGAACAAACATGGCCTATAAAGCATTTTATTTGTTTTATGTAACGGATAAACAATTTATGGAAATGGCATTGAGCTGATTATTCATTGCCCAATTATTCATATCTAAAATAATTCCTGAAGCTGGAGAAATAAAACACTGAATGGCTCCATTTAGGAAATCCTTTTGACTCAAGTGCTTTCCTTGAAACAGCAAATAGCTTCATGACCTCAAGCACATATTTAATTGTGCCTCATAATAAAGTAATGTAATTAGCAATTACTTAGGAATGATGCTTTAAAATACTTAACGGCTACTAGAGCCATGCATTTATTCAAGAGGTTTTGCTTTCTTTTGACTTCTTGTAGCATAAGTTCCCTTCTGGATGTGGCTCGTAGGCGAGTTTCCCATGTGGTTCCTCAGGGCATGCAAAGGTGAGCAGTTCAGTTTGACAGTTTAGTATCGCTACTGGCTGCAGGGTGTTCCTTTTTTTAGACCATAAAACGTAGCTTGCAGGATGGCAGTGCGAGGCACACTTTCAGTCAGGCTCACTCTGTATTGTCAAAGTGTAAGTGCACAGACTAATCATTTTTCTTCATTTCATTTCAAAATTTTTCTTTTCCCTTTTTCTTTTTTTTTCTTTGCTAGTTACTGGCAGTGGTGGGAGTTTTGGTGGCACTGACCTGTGTATAACTTCACAGTGGCTTGCATTCTGTTGGCAGCAGAAACATAGCACAAGTGGACAGCTCTGTCTTAATAAAAAATGAAGAGAACAGAAGGCCACATATGTACATATTTGTCTTATAATTAATTACATGCTAAGCTTTCAAATAAAAAAATTGGACTGGTAAAACAGAGGCAAAACAGAGAAGCAGACTGAATTTTAAAGTTGTATTGAGACTGTAGTTGCATAAAAACACGGATACACTCTTAAAATTTGGTGGCAGTGATTTAAATTCATCTTACTGGTTGTAATGCAGATTCATATGATTCTGTTACCTTAGCTGAGGAAAACAGCATCTCCTATTCAAAAGTCCTGATCCATGGTATTGGACTATCACACTGTTTGTACAGGGACAACAATGTGCTTATGTTTTGTCTTTGTCAATACCACTCAATTCATCAGTGCCCCAGGTGCATTCTCATGTTTTGTGTGCCAGCGTGTTTCTACGGTTGCCTGCCCTTTGGGGACAGCCTATAGTAGGCACATACATCACACCAGATGAGACTGCTAAGCAAATGCTGTAATCTTTTTAGTGCTGCCCATTTGGAAGTGTTTGGAAGGGCTTACTGGGCACTAAGGTGTGGGTGTGCCTCGGGAGGCATTAGTGCTATCACTAAAGTATGTTCCCTTAATAGCACTGTCCCATTTTCATCTCATCCGCTCATCCTACAAGGAAGAAAACCTGACAGCAAGTGTAGAAAGCAGTTCTCTCTTTCCAGTGATAAAGATCTATTTCCTTCTGCATTTACGAGGTTTCCTACTCCCAAATTTCACTCTTTTTCTGATCATGGGAATAGAGGCTGCCCTGGGGTGGCTGAAGGCTTGTTCCAGGCTAAACAAAGGCAGTGTTTGCGCAGCGCAGGTTAAGTCAGCTGTGCAGAGACCAGCGTGGGGACAGCAAATTACATAAGAAAAGGGTCTTTACCCTGGGACAAGCATATGCAGGAAAAGAAATGCCACACAGCTATCTTATGTTCTGCTTCCAAAGAGAGGCAATTAGGAGTCCAACTCAGGCATGACCAATTCAATTTCCGCTGTCTGTTCCGCCACTGGAACGTGTCCCAGGGACCCCATGGAGCCAAGTATATGATTTGGCTCCAGGATGTCACAGGGGGAGAGACATGAACAGATCTGTGGCCTGGCACCTGCAATTCCCATTTAGCACATCTGCTTTCCTTTTCACAGATGAAATGTCCTGCATGGGGAACTCTCCTGGGCCAGCAGGACCTGCACCAGATGGGGTAAATGCATTGACAGAGTCAAGAGTTTCCTTACTACTGAGTCTGGAAGTTTCCCCAGTGACCTGCTGCTGTCAAACAGAGTTTGGTAAAAGCCTGTTGAGGGAAAGCACCAAACTGATGGACCAACCTAGGTGCTAAAATGCCCTGCTCTGTTAGATAAAAAGGCTCAAATCACATGCTGAATTTGAAGCACCAGCTGGTTGTTGACTTCCAGGGGACAGCCTGGAAGTGTGACATAAACCCTCATGTCCTGTGGTGCAAGGCCTTACCTTTCTGCTTCAGTTTAATTCATTTTGTACACAAACACTCCTCAAAGAACAAAGCAAAAAATCTGCCAAAGGGATCAGTCACCACAACTCCTAAGTCCCACAGATCAATCTACCGATTTCTTTTCATCTGGAAGGTCAAGAGGTTTGGTTGGTGAGAGAGGGAAACCAGTAGAAAGCATGTCCTGTAAACAGAGAAGTGGGGAAAGGATAATGTCACAAACATGGAACTGTATTAAAAACATCTGGGGCAGAATTGGGTTGTGCACATCTCTAAGAAAACATATATTTAGGCTATAGGGACTGGTTGCAAGGGCTACATCTCAAGGTTTAGCCACAAATGAGTGTGGTAGTTACACCTTCACCTTTGATTCTGTATTTAAGGCTTTGCAGTACACACAGCACACCTTGCACACCGGATGTGTACAAGGGTAATCTCTGCAAATGTTGACAGAAGAGTTACTGCTAAGTTTATCCTGGCTTTAGTATGCTTAGATATTGGTGAGGACTTAATGGTAGAACCATCCAAATATCAGATCATCACTAGGTATGTCAGAGCACAATGGCATGAGGGCAGCACTGTCCTGCAGATAAGAAGGTTCATGGCCAGCAGTGATAACTGGATTCAGAAAGGCAAACATTATAGATCATGCAGGTCAAAACTGAGTAGGTTGTCAGTAGAGTTGCTTCTCTTGTGTCAGCAAGGAGAATCCAGAAGACCATGGCAGCCACAGCTAATTGTAGCCCTGTCCTTGCATGGAGTTCAGATAGATTTTCAGGGAGCAGATACCTTCTGCCCAAGTACCATTTTTGGATGCTGCCTCAATGATGGGTGGGCAGTTTTATACCTTTTTTTTTTTCTGAGTGAAGTGTGACTTCATTGAATCAGGGAAGTCACATTAAAATTACGCTATCGATGATGTATGCTAGATGGTTAGGACTCCAGCTACGTAAAGGAACACTCAGTGAGTCAGCTCTGCAATTTTTAGTGGAGTAGGTCTATTCCGGCATGTGGGTGTTCGCAGAACAATTACGTAAGTGTCAGGGTAGCTAGGAACTTTTGACATTTCTGGCAGCCTAACTGAGTTCTTTTCAGTCAAAAATACATTAATTGTTGTTCCCTGGCATTAAACACACATCATTGCCTTAACTGGATTTGGGGGCATCTTTTTAAGCATCAGTTGTCAGGGCAAGATATTGGAGCAGTTTTATTCTTGAGGAAAGAGGAGCTTTTTCACAGTTACAGTGAGACAAACATTTGCAAGAAGTGTTTTAAATCATGTAAGAGGGTGCGAAAGTTGCTGTGCCATATGCTGGAATTTACTATGGTAAAGCTAATTACTGCCACTGAACGCAAGGGCCCATCAGCATTTTCATCACACCCACCCTCAACACCTTTTCTCTTCCCCCCCTCCCATTTCAGTTTTAGTTTGCCTAAGTTTTTTGCCTATATATTTTTTCAGCTGTGGAATGATAGGGCAACCCCCAGACCAACATCTGAAATGCCTTATGGGTGATACTCAAGGTGGGTAGGTTTGGTTCCCTATTGAAGTATGATGGATTAGATTATGAGGCAGCTGCTTTTCTACAAGTACTACAGAGGGAAAGAAGGACAATTGGTTTGTCTCCCAAAAGCAAGATACCGAAATTAGCCAGACTAGTTCAGTGTCCAAATGGCATTTTCAGAGAACATCTATGTAAAGAATAAATAAAATAGAAATAAAACACGATAACTTATTATTTTCTTCTTTCATCCAAGTTGAGCTCTCCAGTCAGAATAGCCAGTGGATTTTTATTTTTTTTGATCTGGATAAATATGAAACATTTCAAACTATCATTACATTGATTATACTGTCTCTTCTTCTACACAGTAAAATTAATGAGCCAGGTCACTACTGTGAATGGTGCTGGGCATCCAGCTGACATGCCCAAGTGATTGTCTAGCAAAACATTTGTCCAAACAGCACTGGAGTCACCAAATGGCTGTAGGATGTTTTTCACCCAAAAAAGTAAATTTTCTGAAGTCAGTCAGAGCAAAGGGCTCTGTTAAACCCTCTGTGGGTTTAGAGGGAGAACTCAACCTACCAGCTGTGCTGGTGCTTTGTCCAGGCACAGCATACTGGCTGTGTTAGCAAGTCCTTATTGAGAGGACTCTACTAGTGACAGTATGTGGCCAGGAATCACTGGATAACCTGTGTTCTTTGGGCTCCAACAAATATACTTTTGGCCAGGAATTTTCCTAATTAGTGAGGACAACTTCAGCCTGACTGTTCTAGCTTAATGATATGCACATTATGCCAGGTCAGACTCCTAGCATAAGGGGGCAGATTTTATTTCTTGTCTCCAACAAAAGGAGACTCAAAGTTTGTATCTGAAGTTGCTGCAACCATCCAATTGCTTCTCCAAATTCTGTAGATCTGCACATGAATCCATGGCCTTATATCACTTGCAGCCTGATGGACTGAAGGGATTCATTGTTCTGATGTGTGCAGGAGGAATTGCTTAAATCCAATGAACAAAAACAAAGGGACTCTCAGTGCCTCATATTTCCTCCCCAGGATTTATGCAAAGTAAATAAAGGAACCAAGTCTTCTGCACTGAGTGAACAGGATGAGTGCACTCTTCACTTTAGCCCAGCGCCTTCAGCCACTACCTGTGTTGATTTATGTAGTTACTCAGAAAAAAACTGGAAGCAAATAAGCATGAGTTCTTGCATACCAAGAGCTCTCTCTGTTCACTGATAAAATTGTCTTGGATTCAAACACAGGCTACTTATTTAAAAACAATTGCTCCCACTCCTTTGAGACTCATTAGCAACATACATGATGCTTCTGCTGTGTCAGGACGGTAAGAGCTGTTACATGCAGGTAGGGAGAGGTCACCTGCCCACATCGCTGAGCTTTGGAGCAACTCAGAAGCATACAACAGGATATATCCTTTGAGGGCTTTTGTTAGCTGCACTTTTTTCCCCAAAAAACCTACAAAAGTAAATGTTTGAATACTGCATTTTTGGTAATGCTAAGAGATATTTTGCTGTGGGACAACTCACTGATCACAGTCTGTGGATTGTCAGATGCATGGCTGACCCACTCTGTTGAGGAGGCATTGCTTGATTCAATCACTTAGATCCTGTTCATCTCATCTGAGTAAGATGATCAGTGTTCTTGAGCTAGGTACTGGACTTGAAGCAAATAGAACAATAGGTATTCTGGTTTTAGTGGTCAGGACACTGTTATTTGGCCACAGTCCTCTTTATTGATATAATCAACAACAAATAGCAACTGTAATGTTAAAACAGTAGCAAGAAACAATAGGAAATTCATGTCCATTAGAGTAATAGCAGCCAGTGCTGTGTAGTGCCTGGCCCCCTTGCAGGTGGTGTTGCAGCAGTTTTGCAAGCTGAGTCAGCTAACAGAGTAAGGCAAAAGCAGTACCTGGAATAGGGCTCATGATGGTGATAGTAGTTTTGCTTTTCTAAGTGTAGTCCATATTGATTTTGCAGCTGAGTGCCTGCAAAAATATATTGCATATTACTTTAGAAGGCAAATGAGGCCAAAACTTGAACCCAAGGTCTTTTTATTCTCAGGGTCCCTCGGATCATCCAATAAACTGGATACAGCACATTGTCTTTCGAAAGAAGGGGAAATTAACTTCTGACCATAGAACAGTACAGATGACGTGCCAGAAGGATCAGGTCCAGCTGTAGCAAGGCAAACTCCAACCACGGGTAAGGTAAAGGTGAACCTAATCCTCCTCTATGCCAACAGCTGCCTGTGGACCTATGTAGCTCCAGCCCTATGCCTGTTGTTTCCTTTCCTCCAAGATTCCCACCTGACCTTCCTACTCAGCCCTCTAAACTATGGTTTAAAGAGTTCGTGAACGGTTCCTGGGAATGTGGTGTGTCCCCTACGTGCACTGTCATGAGGGATGCTGATGAAGAGGTTACATGGCCCATCAATGAGGCAACTAAGCATTTGCTGAGGTTGCTTTTTCCTAAGGCCTTGAGCAGCTGGGTCAGCTGGAGTGGGGATATGAAATGTGGCTGAAGTCAGAGAGGAAGGAGCAAGGTCTAGAAGAGATAGGATCATTGAACCCGAGATAACAGCCTCCCATGAAACATGGTCTCTCTGGAAAGAGAGAATCTGAACTCTTTTTACTCGCATGGGGAGAAAAAGCCTCAGCCAACATATTCTTAGACAGAAACTGTTTTCTCTACCTCTACATAATCTGCCCACCAAGGCCATTTGTTGAAACTCAAGGTGTCTGGTTCTGTTTCTGATGCTGGGTGATGGTCACCTCACAGTTCTCCTTGGACATGGCCTGGTTTGTACTTTCAGAGGAAGTACAAAATTCTTCTTGAGAAGTGGCAGGAAGAAAGTCCATTCTCTGACACCTTTCCTTCCTTTGGGTCCAAAGAACAGTTTCTAGGAAGTAATTTATCTGGGTTTTTTCTAGACATAGCACTTCTAGGAGCCTACAGTCATTGTATGCTTGGAAGAGAGAAGATAAGGTTGTGGTTTCAGAGGAATCTAAATTAATTCCTAAGATCTATATGTCAAAGATTTCCTCCAGTGATTTTCTTAGTACAGGTCTGTGTTCTTCTGAAATTTCCTGTATGAATTCAGAGCTTTGATATGAATGCGTGGGTTATATTTTCTGTAGAGTGGCCCTTGGACCAGGTTGAATTTTACCTTCCATGCATCAGCTTGAGCTGAACCATCCANTCAGGCCATCCCGGACTGACATGTTTTCCTTCCCAGGTCTCTAAATTAGAAGAAGATCCAAGGCCCAAACTGGAGTGGTTTGCCATTCTACTTTCTCAGGTTCTGTGAGGGCATTAACGACAGAGTTTCCAGTTTGTATGCACCGTCTTGCATAACCTTTTTCTGTGTACAGTTACTGTTAATAAATCTTTCTGGAGTTTCCCTAAGCCATCAATTGTCTGGTGAATTTTATCTGAGATGCCACTGAGACCTCACTGCTTTGCTTTTTCTTTCTCAGATATTAAATTGTGGTCCTGAACCCACCACACCTTCCATGCATCAGCTTGAGCTGAACCATCCAAAGATCACATGAAACAATTTCTTTTGCCCTGCTGTCAGTGACATTTGTGAAAGATGGAAAACCATCCATATGGCTAAACAGACTATCTCCACTCCTCCACAAGCAGTGACTTAGAGGATGAAAGTAATATTCATCCTGATCATCTGTTTTGTAACAGGATATTTGTCTCAAGCTTTCGAGAATGTTGTTATTATTGAAGGAGGAGGGGAATGGGCAGTAAGACAGAATCTCTAATAGATTATTGATGCTGGGAAGCGGGTAAGCCACAGGGAAGGAAACCTGCATGAGCCCCTCCAGCCCTGCTATTGCCCAAAAAGAGGGGCTGTGGGCTCATGATAATGTGAGGAGGAAGAAGCTTTCTCACTGTGGCCAGTTAGGAGCGTAAGACTAAAAGAGGTTTGAGAAATGGTGGGACCCTGAAAGGGAAGGCGGAAATGTGAAGAGAGGACTAGTTAAGACTAGGGACAAGTCTGTAAAACCATTTCTCTGAACACAGCCCTGAAAGCTAATCCTGTTGCACTGCATCAGGGATGGCAGGGCAGGAGGCTGAATTTCAGTACTGGGACTGTGGTCCAGTTAAAGAAAAATGTCCCACATTGACACTGGCCCAGTGTAGTTGTGGCTGGTTAAAAACGGCCTAATTCAAACTCTATATCTGAACTAAGGAGCATGAACATTTCAAAGCTTTTTGCATCCAGCCAGGACTTCCAGGGTTGGTATTAATAGCTTTGGTGAACTGTACTGCATTGATTCAAAGCACCTGTGCTTCTGAAAGTCAGGATTTTATCAATTTTTTTTATCACTTACACAGGAAGCAGCGCTGGGCTTAATGCTATTTATCCAGCTGGACATATTGACTTTGACTTAGGAGATCAAAGCATTTGGGTTAGGGATTGTGTAACATCTTCCTATAAGAGCTGCCATGGGTAAATTTACCAAAGCCTGAAATTTTGATTTATGATCATTTTACATGAGTGGTCAGCATTGAGAAGGACACAATAGATCCTTTCACTTAATGGAGCTGCTTCAGGCTGGGGCACCTTTAGACACATGTATTTTGAAACACATTTCATCGCCTCCTTATGGAACATAACAGTACATAAAACCCTGGAGGTGCACTTGAAAGTGAGCTTTGCCTTAGCTCCAAGGAGGCGACTTAAGACCCTTGAAGATGCATCTTGCTGTAGTCCTAACTGGGAGTCAATAAGGAGTCAGAATAAATGACTTATCCTTCTTTTGTTGTGGTTTTGTTGGGTTTTTTTGTTCAGTCGTTGTAATATCAGCATTCCCCAAAATGTAAGAGGCTGGAAAGTGCTAGATCAGGAACTCAGAGATTCAGCCCTGTCCTCCTGTGAGTCCTCCTTGCGGCAATGCAGGCAACAGCACAGCCTGGCAAACTTACCCAGCCCTTCCCCCAAGATTAGGTAAAAGAGACTTGACTACTTGTCTCAGCTTAAGGTGAGACACATCACCTTCTGTGAACCGACTTCCCTCATCTATTTATAAATAAAGAGAACTAAATATGCCTTGTTAAACACTTTGGCACCTTATATCACCGATTGTCAAGGGTTTATTCGCATCTTGTAGCTCTTAAAAGGCAGGAGCTGGCCCTCTTCACTGGGGTAATGAGGAGTGACTGTAACTTAGGGGCTCTGGCTAACAAACATCTCTAGTGCTGGCTGTAAAGGGAACCATGGAGAGTCATATTCTGCCTCTGCCTCAGATGAAGCCATGTGATATGAACTCTGTCCCTGCCTGGGTGGAATCAAACTGATAGTGGTCCCCTCATCACAGGAGGTGTTGTCAGCAGGGATATACTCTTTGGATAGTTGCCCTTGCTGCAGTAGTAGGGGACACGTGCAGAGCTAAAATAGATTAAATATGACAGATGGTTTCCTGCTTCATTCTCCCAGTATAAAATTTAAACTCAGTAAGTTATATGGCTTATACTGGCCCTGTTAGTGCCCATCCATGCTCTGAGAATCACTGCTGTTGAACAAAGCGCTGTTACTTTCTTCCTTTCTTTCTTTTTTAACATTTTTTTTGGCTTGGTGCTCAGGGTGCAGACTGTGGCCAAAAGATGAGCCAGCCTTACTGTGGCCCATCCCATGTGCCCTGAGGGTATATGGCTGCCAGGACCCATGCTGACCCACGTTTACTTAGGGTCTGCAGCCTGCTTGCTTCTACCCAGAGCAGCAGCAAGGGCATGTCAAGTGGTGCTAAAGGGGCCTGTCGCTGCTGCCACTGTTGTGTCGGCGCATGGTAATCTTTGTCCTGAGTGCACAGAGACGTGTCCTGTGTTTGAAAAAGTTCTGGGGGCTTTTTCCTTTCCTTTCCTTTTTGTTGTTGTTGTTGTTTGTTTTTAGATATCAACAAACCAGCAAAGCCTAAATATTTGCAGTGTGGATTGCATGGCTCAAGGACTCAGGATGATTAAAAGCAGGAGCCATACAGAGACATCCAGAAATTATTGTTTTTAACAAGACAGGAACTTTGTCTGAAAACAGGATGACCTGCTGCAAAAGACGCCAACAAATCCCCGTTGAGCTTTAGAAAAAACAAGCAGGCGCCTGAGTGTGCTTTGAGAAAAAAAAAAAGAGATCCTGCCTAGTAATAAAAAGACATGTGAGGGTAAACAGGAAAAGAGCACTCCACACTGCGAGCAGTCCGGAGGAGGAGAGGCTGGGAAGAGCACTGATCTGAAAACCTGATATGGAAACCGAAGGGGAAGATTTCTTAATATGCCCCAGGACTACCTCCATGGGAAAATGCGGCCTCAGTGCAGCTCTGAGCCCCAGCTGCCTGCTGGTTCCCATGTGCCCTCATATGGGTGGTGCAGAGGGTTTAGGAGGGTAGCATGTGCTCTTCAGGTTGTGTTGGCTGCGTTTTGTGTCTGTAAAGAAGCATTTATTCTGACATGTGTGAGATACAGCATTGAGAGACACTTCTGCTGCAGAATGCATTTCCTGATGATGAAGTTACTCCAGCTCTGCACACCTGTCTTGCAGTTCCACTGCAGCACAGCTCACTCTCCCAGTTTCAGTGTGAACCTCAGGGACACGAGTCCAACACAGAGCCACGGAGATGATGAAGGAAGTGGAACACCTCTGTTATGAGGAAAGGCTGAGGGAGCTGGGTCTCTTTAGGAGACTGAGACATGACCTCATTAATGCTGATAAATATATGAAGGATGGGTGTCAGAAGGACAGAGCCAGGCTCTTCTCAATGTCATCTAGCGATAGGACGAGGGGCAGTGGGTGTGAGCTGAAAGATAGGAGGTTCCACATCAATATGAGAAAGAACTTCATAGTGAGGATGACAGAGCACTGGAAAGGGCTGCTCAAGGGGGTTGTAGAGTCTCCTTCTCTGGAGATATTTAAAACCCACCTGGATATGTTCCTGTGTGACTTGGTCTAGGTGATCCTGCTGTGGCAGGGGGATTGGACTAGATGATCTTTTGAGGTCCCTTCCAATCCCTAATGATTCTATGATTCTGTGATTCTGTGACAGACGTTGTTCTTTGCTAAGCCCTAGTTTCTCCAGTCTTGCAATTTCATGACAGTCTTGATTTTCATGTATCTGGAACAAATTGTTCTAGCCTTCATGCCTAAGAGAGAAGATCTGGAAATCATGAAGGCAGCTTGTCATAATGTGTGGACTGAAATCTCTATTATTGATTTTTTTGTTTGGATGGTTAATTTTAAAATCAAATACCATTTTGAGGAATTATGATGCTGATGTTTGGGCTTGACCATGCTGACGACCTCTGCCCTTGTCAGTACTCAAATTCTGAGCAGGATTTCCATTGCAACCTATCATCAAGTGAGACACCCATGGTGATAAACCCAGTGGGACATGTATGTAGGTGCAGGTGCAGGGACAGCAAAATCCTTTACAGCAAGTTTCTCCTTAGTGCTGCTCCAAAGCCAAATGCTTCCTCAGAACTGAAATAACAAACTGCTGCAGCTTTTCACATGTGGCCAGAAACAGATTCAGCCGGCTGTAAAAAACACTGATGACAAAAGAGCCGCCCTCTCAAGTGTGAGGCCTGGCCCCCACTGAAAGGCAGATGAGTGGTTTGGGTTGGTGTTGGTGGTTTGGCATCACATTAGGGCTCTTGGCACTGGAGTTACTCCCTGCTGGGCACCAGACAGCTTGGTGCTGTCAACGTGGCCGTTGCAGCGCTGCTCCTGCACTCCCCGCAGGAGCACAGCTTTTCTGTTCTGAAGGGTCCTGTGCAAGTGCTGCAGTTCAAACACCGACAGCCTTACGGGCGCTGATCTGAGTTACAGAGGGGCTCTGGGATTGCCTCCCATGTTTGCAGCCTTAGCTGCCCACCCTAGTGCTGGACATCTCACGTCCCAGTGCTCCTTTCAGCTGAGACCTGGCCTGAGAGTGGCCCTCCATACCCGGCTGCCTTCCAGAAAGGCTCTAGTTGTTTTGGGTTGGGGGGAGCAAGGAAGGAAGGGTTATTTGTGAACTCTTTAGATAATGGAAAAGACATTAGTCTCCACCCTCTTCTGGGTATTGCTTTAAGGTTGACGAAAACCAGCTTCTGCTCACCCAGGAGCAGCCAGGCACTGGAGTGCTCAGTGCAGGGCCCCAGTATGAGACACACAGAGGTGTGTAGTACGGAGGTGACCTGTACCCCTTTCCAGGCTCTGCATCTGATGCAAAGTGTTTCCCACCAGCAGCTGTTTGGTTTTGATTTGCAGTCAGGCCACGTGCACCATTCAGTTTTGTACCTGCTTTCCCAGATAGCTCAGAACTTCGGGCACTGGTTTTTAGTAATTCCCCTTTTTTATCACATAACAGATGTAGGTCTTTGCTTTAGCATAAATGAAAGACAATTTGTTGACGTTTGTGCTTGCCCATAGATCAAATACTTACCCATGGCCTGCAGCACCCTTCAGCACTGTGCTACTTGAGATTAAGAACTAGGCAGTAGACACAAGGATCAAAGAAATTTCCAGTTTCAGAAAAATTAAATTAAAACTGACTTTTTTATCACATCAAGATGGATAGAAAATGCCAGCTACTTGGTCCACTGGCTACCTAATTAACTGATCCTCACACACATGTTCACAGGGACACAAACACAGTTTGATTAGCCTCCAAACTCCAAACTCACTATGAACATGGAACACGTGTTCTGTGCTTGCAGGGCGGAGGTAAACAGCACATCTGTGGAAGGGTCTTGAGGACTTTATTCTTACAGATTATTATAGCTCTGTCCTCAGACAAGGAATGACTTGGTATTTACATTCATCTGAGGAAAATTAATTCTAAGTAGACATATCGTGGTGGTGACGCTTGATTTTAAAAGGGTTGTGACATAAGTGTTCAAGACACTTAAATGCATCATGGATGAGGACAAAGAGTTAATTCCATAGGCAAAGGATGTTTTAAACTCTGCCTTAAAATGAATACAAATTTGCTGTGATGATCCAGGTCCCAACCCCTTTCACAAATTCCTGAAAGAGTACAGCAGAAGCAGCATGACTGCAGATCTAATAGGGCAAAAGATGTTTTGTTTGCATTAAAAAACGGTGAGTTCCAGGCAGCTGCCTAGATTTCTGAGAATACTTCCATTTTTCCTCACAGCTCTGTCTTAAGTAAGGGATACTGGCTTCAGTTTGTCACTTTTTATTTGAATCTTGGATCCTATGAGCCTTTTATTTGCACTTGAGGACATTTTAACTCTTGTGAATGAATTGTGCACAGCATCTTAGGAGGGACTCGTGAGGACTGATGCTGTCAGTAGGACATTCACTCTCTCATGGGCTAAGAAGTCGCTAGCTATTTTGGTGCTGCCCGGCGGGGTCTCTGGCTTGGCCCAGCGTTGCTCCCTCAGTGACTGCCATGGCTGCACCCCAGCAAATGCCTGGGAGCACAGACTTTCTTCACTGACAAAAAAGGCCGTTCAAACCAGCTGTTTTGCTGCAAAAAGCTCCCTGTCTGGGGCAGTGAAAACAGTCCCTTTCTTCACAACGTTGCCCTCTCACTAGAGAAAACACTGCCATTTGCAAGGGCCAGCATGAAGGTCGCACTGGGCACAGAGAGGAACAGCTCAATACTGCTGTCCTAGCAGGATACAAGTCATGGCTGATGCTGTCCTCTGAGCCGGCTTCTCTCCTGGAGAGAAGGCAACAGGAAAGAAAGCAAAGAGAGGGCAGGTTGTGATTAAGGCTGGGGAAAGGCCTTCTTTGTCTCTGTCTGTACTTCTGGGGGCTGTCCTGATATCAAGCCCCTGACTGCTGAGACTCCAGAGGAAAAGTTGAGGCAAGAGAGGAGCCTGTGTTGGTTGATGAGGACTGGGTTAGGGACAACTTGATCAAACTGGATGTACACAAATCCATGGGCTCAGATGGGAAGCACCCGCACTTGCTAAGGCAGATGGTGGAAGTCATTGCTAGGCCACTCTCCATCATCTTTGTTAAGTCATGGGGAACAGGAGAAGTGCCTAGAGACTGGAGGATAGCAAATGTCACTCCAGTCTTCAAAAAGGGAAGGAAGGAGGACCCAGGTAACTCTAGACCGGTCAGCCTCACCTCCATCCCAGGAAAGGTGATGGAACTGTTTGTCCTGGACACTGTCTCCAGGCACATCAAGGACAGGAGGGTCATTAGGGACAGTCAGCATGGCTTCACCAAGGGGAAAGTCATGCTTGACCATCCTGATAGCGTTTTATGAGGGCATAAGCAGGTAGATAGATGATGGCAGAGCGGTGAATGTGGTCTATCTTGACTTCAGTAAGACATTTGATACAGCTTCCCACAGCATCCTCACAGCCAAACAGACGCAGCGTGGACTAAATGATCAGGTAGTGAGGTGGATGGTGAACTGGCTGCAGGACAGAAGCCAGAATGTTTTTGCCAAGCCCGCTGCTGAAGAGTGTTACTTAGCATAAGCAGTTAAAAAAGAGCTCCTGTGAAGATGGGAGCTGCAGGCAAGCATCTCTCCAGTGATATGTGTCATCTAGGATCAGTTACACCTCAGTGGTGAAGCGTGATGAGGGAGCAGCCAGCGCAAGGGTTACTATCACTACGGGAAGTGTCTGTTTTCCTAACACTATAAAATGACATACAGATTTCCTTTACAGGAGACTGGCTACTTCTGGTAATGGAAGTGATACAGACAGCACAGGTACAAGTGCTCCTAATTCACACAGAGGGTTTAGTTATCTGGCACTCTGGTTTCTGAAGAGATTTGGTGTCTGTGGTGGCAGTGAGCCAGTGCTCTCGAGGCAGGTATTCTGCTCCAGCTGATAAATTCTCTGGTAGTGGGGCTGGTAGCACAGAATCACAGGGATTGGAAAGGACCTGAAAGATCATCTAGTCCAATCCCCCCACCACAGCAGGATCACCTAGATCAAGTTGCAAGCACGTTGCAGTGTGCTGACACTTCAGTGTTTTGAAGAAGAATTGGCCTAGGTATAGGATTCATGCTCCAACAGAGCCACACTGATGTCAGCCTGGGTCACTTTTCCATGCCAGGGGGTGGTACCCACGTGTCCCAGCCAGCACTGCATAGAGCTGATGAGTTTGGGCATAGCCCAATGGAGGGTGTAGCCACCCTGCTTCTTGCCTCAGCTGGCTCTGGAAGTAAAGGTATGTCTGCATGGTGCTTCCACAAAGCCACGAATCCCCGCGGATCTGAGCCATCCTTCTGATGACACTGTTTGTCCCTCAGAGAGCTCAGCAGCCCAGACACCGGAATAGACACAGACTTGGATAGACCAGCTGACATCAATACCTCAGTAAGAATTAGACAAGTCTGATACTCTCAGAAAGGCACTTGGAGCATGGAGGAGATTGGACTTTGCATCACTGCATTTGCATGCTGTGTTCTGGACTGTGCTCACCCAGTAAACATCTGGGAATGGCTTCTTACCCCTTCCCATCTTCATTTCTTCGTCAGGCACAAGCAGGGCAATGCTGAAAGGTGCACAGTGAAAAATGACAGGTGACTTGTTAGGGTACTCTGTACCAGTGCTCAACAACACCACAGCAAAACGAGCAACAACACGGAGCATAGAAATGTATCCACACGTGTTCTGGATAAGAGTCTGCAGGAGCACAAAAACCAGTTTCAGAGGCACCTGACACACAAAGTGAACCTGATGGCCTTTCCTGGTATGAAATTCAAACATTTTCAAAGTTTCTTGTCAGTCTGGATGGCAAGTTGCTGTTGGCTGGATGAAGTGACGACACAAGTGGGAAGTGAGAGATGAGGAGACAGTGACAACTCTTGGGGCCCAAACGGACACGTTCTCACTGCAACGTAGGGACAGATATATGTTGTTCAGTCCAAAATTGCTTGTACTTGTTATGGTCCAATATCATCACTGAGTGAAATAAAGCCAAACTGATTAATAATTCAGACTCCAATCCTTTTTCTGTAGTTTGAGTCTGTATGGTATAGCTCCAGGCCAAATCATACACATTAGGAAAGAAAATAGCTACAGAGCTCACAAATGTAGATGACTGGGGAATCATATGTTAATAACATTAAAATTGTACTTTTCTTCTGAAATGTACAGTGACTATTTAAGGAAGACAATTTTCCTTGAGGCAAAGACCATTTCTGAGGGGTTTTTTTCCTTTGTTTTTCATCATCGTTCCAGCCCAGCCAAATAAAACAAGCTACCAGGAGAAGGGCAGCATCACCCATGAGTGATGTGAGAGCAGCTGGGGAAGGGGAGACCGAAGATGGTCAGGGATGAGATGCCTGGGGCTTTGGCGGAGTTGAACTAACTCCAAAAGAAAACCAAGCAGAATGAAACCGGAGCTGAGAGCTGCTCATGAGGAGAAGGAAGAGGGGACAGGGGTGGACTGTCTTAGCCACAAATGATCCAGTGGTAAAAGAGGACAAATAACTTAGAAGGGGAAAAAAAACCAAAGAGGGACAAACAGAGAAACAGTACGGGACAAAAAAGGCCTATGGACCACTAGCTCCTTTGCCAAGCAGCTCTGTCCTGCAGCTGATGGATAATCCTGTACAGGGAACACTCAGCCATGGAAAGCATTTAATGAGTGGGCTGTATACGAGGCAGTACTTAATCTCCAGGCCAGAGTGGAGGAAAGGGAGCAGAGCTAATGTCCTGATGCACAGTAGCAGGCACAGATGTGATGTCGTTTCCCCATGCTTGTTTATGGTGCGGCAGCTGGGCAGAGCACACTCATTTATGTTGCACTGCATGGTGTGCGAGTCCTCAGAAGAGGAAGGCATCTGAATACAAGGTATTAACAAAGGCTGCAGATCAAGGCTATAGTGCATGAAGCCTGATCACAAACAGGCTTTAATATTGAGCTGCAGGGCAGCAAATCCAACACGAAAGCAAAGAAGGGGTATTAATATTGGCTTCATGCACTCTGGCAAGCGTGCACTGACAGACTGATGTTTATAAACCATACTAGGGGCTGTCTGAGAATAGCACAGGGGATCAGCAAGGTCAGAGTAGCTTCCCAAAACTACCCTGCAAGTGAAATTAGGAGGAGAGGTAACCGAGTTGAGCTTGGGCTACCTAGCAGCAGTCCAAACCTAGCCAGTTGTGCTAGGCTACAAGTCTGCATAGACCTGGCCTGAGCAAAGTACTCTACTGGGGCTACTTCTGCCTAGGCAGGAAGGCTGGGGAAGAGCTTCAATAGGGTATGTAATGATAGCACGAAGGGTAATGGTTGTAAGCTAGAAAAGGGGTAGGCATCAGGAAAAAGTTATTTGATGTGAGGGTGGTGGATCACTGGAACAGGTTGCCTAGAGAGGTGCTTGAGGCACCAACCCTGGAGACATTCTAGGTCAGGCTTTATGCGGCTTTGGGCAATATGGTCTAGTGAGTCTTGTCCTTGCTTGTTGTAGGGGGTTTGGGCTAGATGACCTCTGGATGTTCCCTCCAACCCTATGATTCCATGACTTTCTGAAGAGCATAGACAAAAAAAAAAAAGCTGGACAAGCAGGACAAGCAAGGAGGAAAAGTGTCAGTCTGTTCTGAAGAGAGCCCAAACTAAGTCAACAAGTCTGGAAACGTGCTTCCTTAGAGCAGACTGCTGGATGTAAAATGCTGTGCTATGACAGAGAGCTGAGGACAAAACGACTGGTGACTTTGCAGATGAATGGCCAGAATGCTGACATGAGAAAAGGAGCTCTTGGTTTGCCACAAAGGCATCAGTTAACCTTTCAAGTGCTGAGCAACGGGAATGTAAAACTTCTTCAGTTTAGTGGCAAGAGGCAGCTGTGAGTTGAGGGCATTTGTCTGAATTAAAAATTGACTTTTGCTAGCCTGGTGTTCCTGGCAGGCTGCACCTGCTTCCCACCCTGTGCCTTGCTGCCACTCTGTCTGGAGCAACTTGCTTTTAACAATAGCTGGTGGCTGGAAGGTACAGCATGTGCTACACTGCTCATTTCCCTTTCCTCCCAGCCTGATTGTTATTGCAGCAGTCAGGAGCAAGAAGGACTCTTTAACACCATTAAGCTGTGAGAAACTGTGGCTGTGACAGGGAGAGTCTTACCCCATGCAATACGAAACTAATGGAAAATATTTAAAGAGAGAAGGTGTCTTCCTGTAAGTACTTTGTAGTGTAAAGTGTAGGTACATACACAAACCCTCGCATGCACAGGCATCCGGGAGGAGGTGTGTGGCCATGGGGGGAAATCCTGCCTACACCAAAGGCAATGGCAATAACTCAACCCTGACCTTGGCAGGGTAGGGCTTAGGCAACCGTCTGTGCACGTGGTGGGACATTGCACGAGCTCGCAGGCACACTGTGAGTGCATTTACTCACTGTTGGCTGGGGGATGGCAGCCCAAGCTGTGACAGCAGTACACTGAAATACAGCTGGGGAGTGAGGGTTCGTCCTCAAGCCAAGCCCCGTGAGGCAGCAGCAGAGTGCCGCCGTGTTGTCATGGCTCTGTGAGTTACCTCTGGGCAGCTCTGCCCGCCTAGGAGAACATTCTTAAGGCAGAGACCTTGCCTACCTGAAGGAACTGGCAGGAATGATCGTAGAATCATTTAGGTTGGAAAAGACTTCGAGACTATCAAGTGCAAACAATAACTTTGGTTGCTTGTTTGGGGCTTTGGGTCGGGTGCTTTTTATTTGTTTTCTCCCTTGTTTGTCTTTTTAACATTTGCCTGGATTAGTCTAAAATTGCTGAACTGCCTCCATCTACTCTGCTTCCAAATTAGGTAAAGGTAGTTTCAAGGGTCGGTTACACCGGACAACAGGCCCTTGGGTAACTAATCCTACATTCAGTGATTTCACCCAGCTTGTTTTACCCTTGACTCTTCCTTCGGTGAGGCAGAAGTTCAGCAAACCTACTTCTACAACTGACTTTAGTGGTTACTGTCTTGACAACTACTATTTTAAGGTTGATTGTAATTCCATTGCAGTGATTTTTTTTTCAGCTGCTTTGAATTTGTGCAGCTCTAAGCGTCTTTCAGTGATAATATAGATGGAAATTTAAGATCCTAGCACAATGAATATAAATCTTGGTTTCCTTAGGTACCTTAAGTGGCTCTTTTCACGTCAATCCCTACATGCAGTGGGCCATCCACCTGACTTTATTAGCATAAAATGTGTATTGTATTTATGGATTCCTCTTGTTCCTAACTCTTGTTTTGTAATAGCTGGGTTGTCATTTTCTCCTTTCCTTCTCTGGCACCTCAAGCCATCACCAACCAGTTTCACCATGTGTGACAGGCACTTAGCCGCCACCTCCTAGCCTGGACTCCCCTGTGGGGCATAGAATTAGGCGACTCCAAAAATGGGAGTTGTGGTTCCTGCAGAAGAGCACTATGTATCCCTGCCCAGGAGCAAATTTGGGGCAGTATGCCAAGTCCTTTTGAGAATTTGGCCACAGCTGATGGCTGCCTGCTTCTGCGTGTGTGCTGCAACGTTATCAGTGCTAACATTCAGAAAATCTGGCGATAAAGAGCAGCCAGTCAGTGGAGTGCTGCCGCTGTTTGAGAGTGATGTGAAGGACAGCAGGACAGGGTCAGAGCTGCTAGCAAGGGAAGGCACAGAGTACTAGGCAGCACGTGTTCAAGATTCCAGATGCCTGGTGAAACCAAAGCGGGAGCGTTACAAACAAACGTCAGACATACCTGTTTCTGTGTAACCAGCGTAAAACACTAAATCATTTCCAGAACAAGCGGCCTTCGGTTACTTTTGCAGAAGACTAGCATGGTCCCAGCTCCTGCAAAAATGCTCCAAACTAAGATCCTGAATCCAGAGCCTCATAGCTGCCTGGGCAGATGCACCCTGCCTTCCATGCAGAGCTGTGGACCCTCAGCCATGCTCTGTGGTCCTTTGGAAGAGCCGGTAATACTGCAAGATGCTGAAGAAGGAAAACTGCTGAACTGCTTTGGAGCTTTGAGGTTTGGGTGGGTGAAGTTCATTAAAAATTCATTCATTCATTTTGTTTTAATTTATTTTAAAGGTGTATATGAACTACTTAGTATCCTGGCTTGCATCAGAAAGAGTGTGGCCAGCAGGACTGGAGATGTGATCCCTCCCCTGCACTCAGCACTACTGATGCCTCATCTTGAGCACTGTGTTCAGTTTTGGGCACTTCAAGGACACTGAGGTGCTGGAGTATGTCCAGAGAAAGCAACAAGGCTAGTGAAGGGGCTAGAGGGCAGTTGTTATGAGGAGTGGCTGAGGGAACCGGGGTTGTTTAGTCTGTAGAAAAGGAGGCTGAGAGAGAATGTGTTGCTCTTTACAACTACCTGAAAGGATGTTGTAGAGACGTGGGGGTCAAGTCTCTTCTCTCAAGTCACTAGCAACAGGACAAGAGGAAATGTCCTCAAGTTGTGCCAGGAGAGTTTTAGACTGGATATTAGGAAAAATTTATTCACCAAAAGAGTGGTGAAGTAGTGGAACAGGATGTTCAGAGAGGTACTGGAGCCTCCGTCCCTGGAGCTGTTAAAAAAATGAGTAGATGTTTCACTGCAGGACATGATTTCATGAACGTGGTGAGGTCGGGTTGACAGCTGGAGTTGATGATCTTGGACGTCTCTTCCAACCTTAATGATTCTGTGAGCCTATGATTCTGCTTTCAGAACGCTGTTATGATTTGTGATTTTATTGGTTTTTTCCAGTGAATCTTCCCACTGACACTTACATCTTCCTTACACAGTCTGTCTGGCACACTCCATAAATGGAAGCCTGTACAGGGCAACACAGAAAGGACTGTGGCAACAACTCTACAAAGATGTAAAATGCAATCATTGCCACAGTACTTACAAGCCACATTCTATCAAATCTACCTTCAAACAGGCATCTCAGCTGCCCCTGAACGTATCTGGATGACCCCCACATGTGTTAGCAATATGCTGCAATGACACACATGTGTTCTCACGTGGCCTCTCCCCACGCTGACGGCACAGGTTTCTTTGTTCAGAATCACATTATGTATGTGTTTGCTATTAATGTTTCTGCTTCCCCAACTTTCCTTTGATGTAAATTTCATACAACTTTTTTTATCATTATTTGAAACAGAAATCCTGGGACAAAAGGAACAGCAAGAACAGGATATACTAAATAACATTAGGCAATGTTTTATTCTTTTTCTGTAAGTCTAAAAACATACATATGTCTCTGAAGAAAAATAAAAGCCTTGGCTTTTACTTAGGAGCTACAGACTTAAGAGCCATGGTCAGGCTGGGATGGCAGGGCACTGGTCAGAGGAGGTTCAGATTGAATATTAGCAAAAACTTCTTCACAGCAAAAGTGGTGGGGCATTGGAACAGGCTGCCCAGAGAGGTGGGGGAGGCACTGTCCCTGGAGGTGTTCAAAAAACAGGTAGACATGGTATTTCGGGAGATGGTTAAGTGGTTAGGGGTTGTAGGACAGACAGTTGGACTTGATGATCTTGAAGGTCTTTTCCCACTTTCATGATTCTGTGATTCTGTGAATGAAATCTACTGCAGAGTGTTTGTGTAAGGGTGGGTGAGAGAAGATTCAGACTGGCTTTGACTGTGCTATAGACATTTTACTGCAAGTGAGCATCAGCATCTAAGTGCCCTTCAAGTCCTGTACTGTGTCACGTACAGGTTTGGAAAATGAATGGAAAGATGTTTCTGAACCTCGCTTTCACCGTTACTAGCTTGCACAGTGTATGAAGATAACACTACTCCATGCTTAACTTTCAAACAGAATGTCTGTGATTCCTGACCCTGGTCCCCAAAGTGCATATGAGAAATGAACATCCCAGTGGATGCTGCACAGCATTTCTGCAATGATTTAAAGCCATGTTAAACAATAGCTTGTTCACATTCAAATGCAGAGCATCCCAAGGTGCTGCAGGAGGCAGGGGAGAGAACCAAAATTGCTTTTGAGGAGATGCTAGGCATAATTAAAGGCTTATGTCTGGATCTTACAGCTCACAAACTGCTTTACAACAAGGGAAAGAGCTCCCTAAGTAGCTTTTTACAAAACCCTAAATATACTGTAATAACAATAAAACCTAACCATCCAGCTGCTGGTGAATTATGTACATGTGGACATCACCCCCCCCACCTCCCTTCTCCCTTGAATCCATCCCCTTCAGCTGCTGGGAAATAGCAAAAGTCCCCCAAGGAGGAGCTGAAATGTTCAATAAAAAGAGGTTGGAGATGGTTAATCTGCTTTTGCAATCTGGCTGCCGTTGTTCTGAAAATCATGATTGTTCCTTTGGCAAAGTTCACGGCAAAGTTAGAGCTGTTAGTGTGGCCCCAAAGAGAGGGGAGAAAAAGGCTTGCTTGCTGTCTCCCCTTTTGGCAGGACAAATAAAGGCAAATGTGTGAAGGTATTAGAGCCCCACTGCAGGGCAGAAACAGGAAAACAAATGGCACCACACCATATGCCCATAATCCCAATTAAAATGCATTCAGATTCATTTCTCTTCTCCTCAGCTTCCCTTTCCACACCAGTGAACAAGCATGTTTGACAACAGAGTGTGGGAATTTCTAGTTCACTGAGCAGGTTTCCTTTCTCTTTGCCCCCACATCTACCTGAGGTTGCTGCTTCTAACCCTTGCTGTTAATTTCAACCGCACAGCCAGGCGTTGCGTGCCATGCTGCAGTCTCCAGGACAAAGCAAACCGGGAGGCAGCCTACACGGCTTGAGGCAATGCATTCTCAGTAGCAGCGCCGGGCTTTGTAGGAAACCAGATCAAATGTGGGCTCCCTGATGAGGCTGTGCTTAGCCCACCACCTTTCCCAGGCACAGAGCTTGTCTGCTTGAGCAATACTCACGGGGAAGCAACTAGCAGGTGAATGGGACCTCCTGCCTTCAACAGAAGCAACAGGCATGTCAGCCAATGCTACTTAGTGCCACAAGCACGAAAGGGTCAAGGGAAAACGGCTGCAGAGTACTTAGGAGGCTGAAAATTCCTGGGAGTCAGTGGGGTCATGAACACATGAGAGGAAGGCAGCATGGGCTGCTCATTAGAGGCTGATGGATATAAAGAGAGGGAAAGGCTGTTAGTGCTGCAAATCAATCCACACGCATCAAATTGATTTTAAAAAATACAAAAGGATGCACTCACAATTATAAAATCAAACAGGAAGAGCAACAAATAAACATGATCTACAGTTCAGAAAACCATAGCTAGATACCAGAGCACTTTTCTCAGGCAGGATAGCAGACCACCCCATCCACAGCTTCTCACATTTCTGCTTTTCTAATTAGTTCCCCCTAAAGGCCCTTTCCTCTCCTCTTCATTGACATAAAACTATTGCCTGGACCTATAATCACAGCACTGCTTTTCACTGTCTCTTGCTTCTTCAGCCCGTGTTTCTTTCTCCCTTGTAACATCTCTCAGATCCAATGAAGAGTTCAAAGCGCTCTCTTTACAGCTTTGCAGTCTCCACGTTTGGGGTTTTGCATCCCCCTCCTTGCCAACCTTTTCACGTCTCCATCCTACTGCTTCCTACACAGAGCACAGCTGCCAGGTTGATGATGCAGATGTAGAGACAAAATTCAATTCTCCAGAGTTACCTTAGTAAAATGATTTTAACATACAGTTCCAGAGAGTTTTCTGTGTATGCCACTTCTCTATGCTTTCGGGTTCACCATACTGGCCTTTGGAAAAGTGTGCAGCTGGAGAAGACACCAAGCGAACGGCTCAACAGATGTTTAGTTGAGCAAGATGTGGCTCTGCAAACTCATAAGGAGCAGGGTCTGCTGAACCAGACTGCTTGTCTCCCATTGTTGCAAGCTTGACTTCTCCCAACACTACAAACCTTCTGGGTCCTCCTTCAGATTCCTTGGTGTCTCACACTGCTCCCAATCTCTCCACATTTCTCAGATCTTTTCTGTCTCGTTACCCTAGTCTCAATCTCTGTGCTCAGCCAATCTCAGTCCCACTGTATCTGCATTTGTCTGGCCTGGGTCGCCCTTTGTCACAGCCTTCAGTGAGCCGCCTGCCTATGTGGTCTGAGAAGAAATGTCTCCTGCACCAGTTCATTCCCATCTGCAGGCTGCACGCTTTCTGATGCTGGAAGGTTTCCAAGAAAGATGCAAAGGCAGGGGTTGTCACATGTTCTCTCTTTACTCAAAAAGGCTGGAAATATCTACACAATTTCATCCTGAAAAGGACCTCGAATGGTAAATATCGTTCGGATGTCGGGAAATTTGTGGAAATGGCCTTTGACAAGAAAAAATACAGGAATGAGGAGAGCCATCTGTGACTCCTAGTCTGTGGCTGAAACAATCACAGGAGCTCTCGCCCACTGCTTCCTTAAGCAGGACTAAAGGCTCTCAAAGCAGCTAAGTCATTCTCTGTGTCAAGCCATACTAGATCTGTAGGAACTGCAGCATTTACTTAAAATCCTCTTGCAGACAAGAGATTTGAACACTATCCCAGAGTTGGTACAAGCAATGTCATTCTTATACAGCTCATCATGCCAGGACAGGTGGCAGAAATGAGCTTGGTAATTCACACACAGCACTGGAAATGTGCCTGCACTTCTGTGTTACCCATCATGACTTCCTGATGGCCATTTAGACCAGCATCTACTGAACAGTGTTGACACCGATGCTGCAGGACAGTCAGAACACAGAACACAAGACACAGTCTCCCGGCATATGCTGAGCTTATGTCTGTGGTCATACTTGCTGTGTGACTGCAGAGGCCACAGTGTCTCTGTCGTGAGAGGTTACTCACGAAAGAAATCTGCAAGGAGCTACAACATTCTGAGGTTGCCTCACACTAGCCAGGGTTTGGCAGGCCCGTTGTTTGTAGAACGCTGATACCGAATTGATGCGTTTGGGAAACTCCACCCATGAGTGATCTAGAAAACTTCCTGATGTGCCCGACAAAGCTTCAGCCAAGTGCTCTAATTGTAGGATGCAAAATATTTTTTCAGAGGAAAAGGATGGGAGAGAAGAGAGGATGAAAACACAGAGAGGAAGAGATAAGCGAAGAACTGATGGGCCACAGTAGGAGGGAGAATACAGGGAGCAGAAAGCATTGGAGCAGACGCAGGCAGAGACTATGGATACGATTG